>JAJPUD010006368.1:0-30391 GCA_023553655.1 Myrmecobius fasciatus
CCCCCGCCCCCCTCGGCTCCGGCACCCCGCCTCGGGCTCTGGGCCGCCCGGCCCGCAGGCTTTCACTCACCTGCAGCCACCCGAGTCCAACTCCAGTGCCGCCGCCTGCTTCTTCCTCCGCCGCCAGTAGCCACCAAGCGCCACCGCCTCCCCCATGACAACAGGCCCACCCGTTTCCATACTCTGGGGTCAGTCATTGGTTATCGTAGAGACAGCTCTCGACTTCGATTGGTAACAAGGGCCCGCCCGTCACGGCAAACGCCCCGCCCCCTTTTGGAGACCTGGTATTCGCCCCAGCCTGGACCTGCAGCGCCCTCCCCCGAGTTTCAGCTGTAATTGGCTAAAGGAATGGAGCCTTGGAAAATGATAATAGGCTGCAGAAACTGCCAGTTTAGTCATCTGGCAGGGAACGAGTCCGCCAAGGGTGGTTAGAGCCTAAGTAGTTTGGTTGCACGACTGAGAGGCGAAGAGGAGACCGGGTTCTGAGTTTCAGGTAGGACCCGCAACTACCCTTGAACTTCATCCCTTTCTCCAGTTTCTAATAGAAACTCATTCATCCCAGCTTCCACGTAGGCATGGTGTTGGCAGAACGCCAAAGGTTTATGAAATAAATCTGAAATGTAATGCGCACAAATGTAGTGTCCGTCTGTCAGTCAATCAACAAGCATTTACTAATCGCCTACTGTGTGCCAGGCTTTGTACTAAATGCGAAGGATATAAAGAAAAGCTCCTGCTCTCAAGGAACTCACAGCCCTCAAGGAGCTGGGGGAGAAGACAAAAACGAATATCTGCAAATCAAGTTTCGAGGTGTCCCTAAAGTCTTGGTGCAGTTTTAAACTTTAATCACTGCAATATTCTCTACCTGCAGGGTAAATTGGAGCTAATCTCCGAGGAAACGCAGTAAGATTATGGGGAACTGAGAAAGGTTTCTTGCAGAAGGTGGATTTTAGCTGAAACGTGAAGGAAGTCCGGAAGGGGATAATAATAGGGAGAGAGATCCAGGCCTGAGGGATATCAGTGAAACTGCTAGCAGGAGTGTCGTGTGCAAGGGGACAGTAGGAGGCCGGTGTCACTAGAACTCTTGAGTTTGTGGTGGGGAGGGAAGGAGTAAGGCATTGGAAAGGTAAGAAAGTGAGGTCTC
Organism: Myrmecobius fasciatus; assembly: GCA_023553655.1. NCBI lineage: Eukaryota > Metazoa > Chordata > Mammalia > Dasyuromorphia > Myrmecobiidae > Myrmecobius > Myrmecobius fasciatus. Next base: position 1,142 of record JAJPUD010006368.1, read on the forward strand.
CAAAGCGCTGAAATTTACCTGGGCTTCTCCTCCAGAGTGCTTCGACCTGAATGTTCAGTAAGCACAAATTGACTGAACAAAAACCAGCGCGCCTCCATTGCAAGTGGCCTGTTAGCATTTCCCCCATAGATCAAAACCTACCACTGGCTCTCTTCTCTAAGGTGGGTTAGGCAAGTCATTAACTAGTTTAGATTAAATGGGCCATGCATTTCCCTTGTCATAGGCTGATAATTAAGCTATTCCCTACAACCTTGCTTCTTCCTGTTCAGCCCTGGTAGGTATGTGAGAGACTTACATAGCTACACTTTCCTCCCTTAACTTCTCTACCTAAACTGTGTTAGTGCCATTGAATGAAATGCCGGGGGTGATTTTTCCAGTCATTGCCATACACAAGAAAGAATGATTGCATTTTTTAAAATTCACTTAGCATTTAAATCACAATAGGTTTTTTTTTTTTAAGCTAGATGCTGCTACCAAAAAAAAAAACAAACAAACAAACAAAAAAACTACTTCTTGAATTATATTCATCATCATATGTTTTTCAAAGTTGTTTCTGTTACAGTGTTCAACCGGTTTTAGATTTTTTTTTCCTGTTTGGGTTGTGTTTGTTTGGTTTTGGGATTTGAGAAGTGATTATAATGTCCTGTTTGATGTATGTCAAAATTAGGTTCAGTGTCTTTGCATGAATTGTTGAGTCTGTTGATGTGCAGAACTACTTTTTTTTCTCTTTTTTTTTAAATATAATTTATTAAAAATTCTTTATCATAAAAATCAAAAAAATTTGAGTGAGGGAGGGAGATTTGGGGAAGCAAATACAATGTAAAAAAGAAAGATGTTAATAACTTAAAAAACCCACATGCCTCAATCTCCTAGCATTTAGCTACTAAATTATTAAAGAGTGGGGAATTGCCTCCCCATTTTTTTTTTATTAAAGCTTTTTATTTGCATAACACATGTATGGGTAGTTCCCCAGCACTGATCTTTACAAAGCTTTCCATTACAAATTTTACCCCCAGTCCCCTCCCCTCCCCTAGATGGCAGGAAGTCCACTACATGTTAATAATGTTGAAATGCTTGAGAAGTTATGCAAGAAAAATCCTATCTACAAGAAAAAAAAAAGAAGAAGAATCAGAGAAAGGCAACACAATGCAAGCAAATGTCAATAGAGATCATGAAAATGTTATGTTGTAGTCCATATTTCATTTCCCTCTCTCTGGGTGTATATGGTTTTCTTCAGTGAACAATTGGAACTGGTTTGAGACAATTCTTTGTTGCAGAAAGCCATGTCCATCAGAATTGATCATCATGTAATACTGTTGTTGCTGTGTATGATGATCTCCTGGTTCTGCTCGTTTCACTCAGCATCAGTTCATGCAAGTCCCTCCAGGCCTCTCTGAAATCGTCTTGCTGGTCGTTTCTTACAGAGCAATAATATTCCATAACATTCATATACCATAATTTGTTCAGCCATTCTCCAATTGATGGGCATCCCTTCAGTTTCCAGTTTCTAGCCGCTACAAAAAGGGCTGCCACAAACATTCTTGCACATGAGGGTCCCCTTCCCTCCTCTAAGATCTCTTTGGGATATAGGCCCAGTAGAAACACCGCTGGGTCAAAGGGCATGCACAGCTTGACAACTCCTTGAGCATAGCTCCAAATTGCTCTCCAGAATGGTTGGATCCATTCACAGTTCCACCAACAATGCATCAGTGTCCCAGCCCTCCCACATCCCCTCCAACATTCATCGTTATCTTTTCCTGTCATTTTAGCCAATCTGACAGGTGTGTAGTGGTACCTCAGAGCTGTCTTAATTTGCATTTCTCTGATCAATAGTGATTTGGAGCAACTTTTCATATGACTAGAGATGGTTTTAATTTCATCATCTGAAAATTGTCTGTTCATATCCCTTGACCACTTATCTATTGAAGAGTTTGCCTCCCCATTTTTGCCTGTTGAACTCCTACTCAATTCTTTAAAAACCAATTCAAAAGGCTTCCCAGATGTCCCAGTTAATAATATTCTTACCCCTCAGATATATTCATATACCATTATGTATCATAGGTGGGTTGGTATTTTACTACCTTTCTACAAGGTAAGCTTCTTGAGGGAAGGAGCTTAACCTTATTTACCTTTCTATCCCTCCCTTCCTCCCCCTCCCCCCAGTCCAGCCCAGGAATCTTCAGCACAAAATAGTTACATAATAATCGTTGATTGCTGTACATCATAAGTTTTATTATTAATATTGTTAAATTAAGGGTTTTGAGTGAGAATGGAAGGAACCTAGGATTCTGAGGAGTTTAGATCATAAAGTTGAGGAATTATTTCCTTGATAAATCCTTGCTCTACAGGGAGGATGAGGAGATGGGGAGGCCCTTCTGAAGAGCCAAGTATCTTCTCCCTATAAAAGGGATCCTTTTTCTTACATTTAAAGAATACTCCTTTCCTCCTCTTAGCCAGTCATACATCTTCATTCTTCTCAAGCTCTCTTGTGTAAATGCAAAAGAAATTCAACCACAAGTTCATCAAGATCAAAAAAGTTTATTTCATGCATTGTCCAAAGACCTTTATCAATCTGAATACTGTGCAGTTTTTTCTAGTCTAATTTTAATTATTTTAAATACTTCAGGAGATTATTCTACCATTAATTATGCCTTATAGTTAAAGGGTGTTTTTCCTGATTAGTTTCCTGAAATTTCTCCTTTTTTCATCCCCACCTTCCAAGACAACACAACCCGGAAATAACCTCCAGCTCATTTTAGTGACTCATAAGATTGTAAATGGAAAGTGTAGAAGCCAAAATAATTTCAGAGAAGTCTGAATCAGCTAGCTGAAGGGGAGAACAGATAATGACCACCATAATATGGAAGGTAAGTGATAACACAAACTGTACTTTAATGTTCCTGCAAATAGTCAGTAGTGTTCTGAGACTAAGTTACAGACATAATTCTGGACTTAAAATCAGAGGAACTGAGTGCAAATTCTAACTCTGTTTCCTATGTGACCCCAGACAAGTAAGTCATTTAAACCCTTTAGGCCCCAGTTTGTAAAATAAGGGAGTTGAACTCAATTATCTCTAAGTATAATCCAGATCCATGACAAAGTAACATTTTCAACATATCACCAGCACCTTTTTTCTCTCTGGGTCTGCCAATAAGAAGTACCTATCAATTTTGGAACAAGTTAAAAGGCAATTAATGTCTCAGGAGATAGGAAACAACAATATCATGAGAAGGCATTGCTATCATTATAATAGTTTTAATAATAATGATTTTCAAGCAGCAATAGTGACTAGACACCATTTAGAACATGGGATTAGATGCCATCCTTGCTGAGAAGACTCATTGTCTCTAATAAGGAGAGACAGACAATTTACATAAAAAATGAGCTGGATCACTACTCTAAAAGTCAAATATTCTCTCAGCTTCTTAATTTTAAAAAATCTGTCATTTAGTGTTTTCACTCACATACTGGTCTAACCAGCTTGCCTTCCCTAATCTAAAACAATTAGAAAAGAAGCCGAAAATGAACATGTGAGGATGTTGATTGAAAAGTAGTAAAAAAGAAGGAAAGTGTGAGATTGTAAGAAAGAAAAATACAAAATAGAAGCCCATTGTATGCTAATGAAATTAGTAGTATTGGAGGGGCTAGGAGAAAAGCAACTTGCTTATACTCTGCTTTCATTTTGCCTGCACAAGGTAACTCAATAGCATAATTACTCCATCTAGCATGTTTTTTCTTTCATTTATTATATACCTTTCTACCACAACCTCTGTCCTCTTGGAAAGCAAGAATGCTGGAGTCTTGGAGTCTGCTACTTTGCAGTCAGAGATGTTGCAGATGATATCTATCCAATAGCCAGTTGTATAAGGTTAGAATGGCCTGTGTAATGAAGACCAAAATAGTTTTCATAGAGCCTAAGGAAGTGAAAAATGAAGAACCCACAGCAATAGACATTGGTCCAATTGGGGACAAATCAAATTTTTATTTTGTTATTTTACTCCTTTTTTTTTTCTTATATTCTCTCTGGATCATTTTCCTTTTTTTTTTTTTTTAAATATATAAAGCTTTTTATTTACAAAACATATGAGTGATTTTTCTACATTGACCTTTGCAAAAACTTTTTTTTCCCAAGCTTTTCCCGTCCTTCCCCCCACCCCCATCCCTAGATGACAGGTAATCTAATACATGCTAAATAGGATAAATTATATGACAAATACAATACATGTATACATATCTATACAGTTATCTTACTGCACAAGAAACATCAGATCTAGAAAGAGGAGAAGAAAAAACAACCTAAGAAGGAAAACAAAATGTATGGAAATATTCACAGAAAGCGTTAAAATGCTGTGTTGTGGTTCACACTCAGTTCCCATAGGCCTCTCTCTGGATATATATGACTATCTTCATCGCAGAACAACTGGTTTGAATCACATCATTGTTGAAGAGAACCATGTCCATCAAAATTGATCATCGTATAGTCTTGTTGCTGTGTATAATGTTCTCCTGGTTCTGCTGATTTCACTCAGCATCAGTTCATGCAAGTCTCTCCAATCCTCTCTGAAATCCTCCTGTTGGTCATTTCTTACAGAACAATCATATTCCATAACATTCATATACCATAATTTATTCAGCCATTCTCCAATTGATAGGCATCCTTTCAATTTCCAGTTTCTTGCCACTACAAAAAGGGCTGCCACAAATATTTTTGCACATGTGGGTCCCTTTCCCTCCTTTAAAATCTCTTTGGGATATAGGCCCAGTAGAAACACTGCTGGGTCAAAGGGTATGCACAGTTTGATAACTTTTTGAGCATAGCTCCAAATTGCTCTCCAGAGTGGTTGGATCCGTTCACAGTTCCACCAACAATGTATCAGTGTCCCAGTTTTCCCACATCCCCTCCAACAGTTATCATTATCATTTCCTGTCATTTTAGCCAATCTGACAGGTGTGTAGTGGTATCTCAGAGTTGTCTTAATTTGCATTTCTCTGATCAATAGTGACTTGGAGCACCTTTTCATGTGACCGGAAATAGTTTCAATTTCTTCGTCTGAAAATTGTCTGTTCATATCTTTCGACCATTTATCCTTTGGAGAATGGCTTAAATTCTTATATATTTGAGTGAATTCTCGATATATTTTAGAAATGAGGCCTTTATCAGAACCTTTGGATGTGAAAATATTTTCCCAGTTTACTGCTACCCTTCTAATCTTGTCTGCATTCATTTTGTTTGTACAAAAAGTTTTTAACTTGATATAGTCAAACTTATCTATTTTGTGATTAATGATGACCTCTAGTTCTTCTTTGGTCACAAATTCCTTCCTTCTCCACAGGTCTGAGAGGTAAACCATCTGGATCATTTTCCAAAGCAAACAGAATCAAATTAACCCCTTCAATTTGTTTCTGCTTGAGTCCAGAAAAGTACTCTCATTTAGAAAAAGATCAATACGTTCTTTCCTCCACTCTGCATGTCATTTCAAAAGGATTAGAGAGCCACAAACTGAACTAAGGAAAAGACAATTACCCAGAGAGCAGACAGATTCCAGAGCATCTTGAAGCTGGAAACTGGCCAAGATTTTCAATACGAAATAGATCTCTGATTTAAGGATCAGCAACTGAGGTAGTGAGGGACGTAGAGGGAGAAAGAGAGGGGATAACAGGGAAAGGGAAAAAAGGAGGCAGAGAGGATAGAGGGAGAAGAAAATGTGGGGTTGAAATATAGAAAGGGGTGGAGAAAGACAGAAAAACAGAGAGAGAGAAAGAGACAAAGAGAGAAGGAAAGAAAGAGGACTGGATAAAAATAAAAGCCTGAGGCAGTAAGAGAGCCTTGGAGTAGCTCTAAAATCCTGCTCTCTGTGGGTGTGGACTTTACCACCATCTCAGTAATCCAAGGTTTCACAATCAAGTTCCACCAGCTAAGTACAGTCCCTGCCATTGGCTGTAGAGGAAAGATTGTCAGGATTTCAGCATATGGAACAATTGCCACTCTGAACCCTAGAAATCCTCCTTTGTGCCCAAAGGATATTGGTTTGGCACCAAGGCAAAATCAACTGGGTATGGAACACGAAGCCAGCCAAGAAATTGTAAAAAAGAACTCATTTCATGTGATTTCATAAAGGTAAATGGATGTAAGCTTTGCCCAGAACAAAAAGGAAACTATATAAGAAAAATGTTTTCATTGGCCCCAGGTTGTCGAGCTTCCAACTGAAGGAGCTGCCAAGTTATTTGTTGTCTATACAAGAATAAGGACTTTTGCTCAAAGGTCACAGAAAAGAGAAGTCAAAGAAAGGTGAATATCTCAAATTTAAAATATAAAATATAAATATAAAAGGTTTCTCAAGTCCTATTTGATGTTTTAAAATGAGCAAACAGTGCTTTTGCATTACACAGTGTTCACTGATGTCCTCTGAAATAAAGTGTGGCCAGCTCTTGGCACCTTACCTTCTCAGTAACATGGCTCAGGTACTTGTAAAATGGCAGTCTTACTTCCCTCAGCTCCAATTAGATTACTTAATTGAGCCCTGAGTTTTTATTACAATAGTTCTGTTCAGACCAATAATTACTTTTCAGGTGTAACTTGAGCCATTCAAGTTACATATTCCTCTTGATATTTTCTAGGACATATAAACGTTCTCCAAGGGATTCTACACAACAGAAATGATACCTAGAAATTATAGGATCAGAGATAAAAAGAATCATCTCATTTTACAGATGAGGAAACAGGAGCCAGGAACAGGTTGAATGACTTACTTGAGATCATACATAGGTACTAGATAGCAGAGAGTTCTGATGACTTGAAAACTAGTGTCCCTTCTATTGGACCATGTAAAGAAATCACTTCTAGTAGGATAAATCTGACTATGTGTGTTGTTGAGTTGTTTCAGTCATGTCCAGCTCTTTGTAATCCCATTTTGGGTTTCCTTGGCAGAGATACTGAAGTAGTTTACCATTTCCTACTCCAGCTCCTTTACAGATGGGGAAACTGAGGCAAAAAGAGTTAAGTAACTTCCCCAGATAACACAACTAGGAAGCGTCTGAGGCCAAATCTTTGGAAGATGAGTCTTCCTGATCCGCTGTGCCACCTTGCTGCTCCCAAATCTGACAAAGAAATGTCATTTTCTATACTTAGAATATTTCTAAAAAATAACTCGATGCTTTTTCACTTTGTACAACAAAAACAGATAAACACACACACATACACACACATGCACATACACATGTCTAGCTTATTCTTGGGAACTTTTATAAGCAAAAATGTGTGGGACTTTTATGGTCAGTGTACTTTCCCCTTAACTCGTGATATACTATGGCCTAGACTATTACCCAATTTCCCAGACTCAAATGGAAAATAGTAGCTATGATATTTACAGGTACTCCATTAATGAATAGAACAAGCCAAGATCCAAAGAGATTCGAAATCTATAAAGATGAATAAGAAGCAGACAAAAAGAGGAACCAAGGGCAGTCATTGTTTTAATTTTATTTCTGTGGCTAACTAAACCTTTGTACATTGAGAAGTCTTTTAGGATGACGTTTTCTGAATCAACCTTCAAATGAGGGTATGAATAGCACCATGATAGATGAATAGAGAAGAGAGAGTTACTCTTATGCCAGATATACTCCATCAAAAAGAGTTCCTCCCTTCTCTCCTTTCCTCTTCATGTTGCCATTCAAGGCTTCAGATAAGAGCACTCTCAGAAAACCTAAGTGTATTTAAAGTACTTAGTAAGAACTGGGGGGGGGAGGGGGAAGGAACAAATCTGCCACCAGTTAACTAGTTTAAGAAAAACAATTCAGTTCCCAGCACCAAGAAAGATTCAATAAGAAGTTAAAGGACTTTCTCCAATCGATAAATAGTCAAAGGATATGAACAATTTTCAGATGATGAAATTGAAACTATTTCTAGTCATATGAAAAGGTGCTCCAGATCACTATTGATCAGAGAAATGCAAATTAAGACAACTCTGAGGTACCACTACACACCTGTCAGATTGGCTAAAATGACAGGAAAAGTTAATGATGAATGTTGGAGGGGATGTGGGAGGGCTGGGACACTGATACATTGTTGGTGGAACTGTGAACGGATCCAACCATTCTGGAGAGCAATTTGGAACTATGCCCAAAAAGTTGTCAAACTGTGCATACCCTTTGACCCAGCAGTGTTTCTACTGGGCCTATATCCCAAAGAGATCCTAGAGGAGGGAAAGGGCCCCACATGTGCAAAAATGTTTGTGGCAGCCCTTTTTGTGGTGGCAAGAAACTGGAAATTGAATGGATGCCCATCAATTGGAGAATGGCTGAATAAATTATGGTATGTAAATGTTATGGAATATTATTGTTCTGTGAGAAACGACCAGCAGGACGATTTCAGAGAGGCCTGGAGAGACTTACATGAACTGATGCTGAGTGAAATCAGAACCAGGAGATCAATGTACACGGCAACAACAATACTATATGAGGATCAATTCTGATGGACATTGCTCTCTTCAACAATGAAATGTTTCAAACCAGTTCCAATTGTTCAGTGAAGAAAGCCATATACACCCAGAGAGAGGGATATGAAATGTGGACCACAACATAACATTTCCATGCTCTCTATCGATTTTTGCTTGCATTGTTTTCTTTCTCAGATTTTTTTTCTTGTAGATACGATTTTTCTTGCACAACAATGACAAGTGAGGAAATATGTATACATATATTCTATTTGTCAAGTATTTTAACATAATTAACATGTAGTGGATATCCTGCCATCTAGGGGAGGGGTGGGGACTAGGGAGGGAAAATTTGTAACAGAAAGCTTTGTAAGGGTCAATGTTGAAGAATTACCCATGCATATGTTTTGCAAATAAAAAGTTTTAATTAAAAAATAAATTAAAATAAAATAAAAAATAAAGTAAAAGTCAGGGGAAAAAAAAAAAGAAGTTAAAGGACTCTTGAAAGTCTATTGGGTGCAGCAGCTAGGTGGCGCAGTGGATAGAGCACCAGCCCTGAAGTCAGAAGGACCTGAGTTCAAATTTTATCTCAGACACTTAATATTCCCTAACTGACACTTAATATTCCCTAACTGTGTGGCCCTGGGCAAGTCACTTAACCCTAATTACCTCAGCAAAAAGCAAAAAAAAAAAGTCTATTGGGTGAGTTAGAATCTAATTTCCATACAAGGAGAGCCTTAAGTCTATGTCATATAAGAATAAATTGAAGGAATTGAGGAATGGTTAGATTGGAAAAGAGAAGACTTGGGGTGGGGATGGGGGAGACAGCCAGTGCAGAGAAAATGACTTGAAATATCCCAAAGGATACTTCATAAGATAGGGATACTTCATGCTGTCATAAGGAATAAGTATTAGAATTCTTTTATTTGGCTCCAGAGGGCAGAATCAGGACCAGAAGCAGTGGGCTGGAAATTTCAAAAAGACAAATTTAGATTTGAAATCAGAAAAAACTTCCTAGCCATAAGAGCCATCCAAAAGTGGAATCTTCTGTGATCTAGTTTTTAATACAGGGAGAAAAACTTGTAAACTTGAAGTATAAAGAACTTCAGCAAAGGAAGATTGATGTAATAACAAGAACATGGATAAATAGATGATGGGGGAGACAGAAAACAGTTTTAAAAGATCTGGAGGTTTTAGAAGACCACAAGTTCAATATGAGTCAACATTGCAACCTGGAAAACAAAAAACAAGAGATGAGAATTCAGATAGGGTCTACCCTAGTTAGACCACATTTGAGCCATTGTATTTGTGTCTGGGCATCCCTTCCCCCCCCCTTTTTTTCCCTCAACAGTATTTAATTTTTTCCAAATACATTAAAAGATAGTTTTTAGCATTCATTTCTGATAGATCTTGTGATGACAATTTTTTTCTTCTCTCCCCCCTCCCCAAGACAATAAGCAATCTGATATAGGTTATACATGTACAATAGTTTTAAACATATTTCCATATTTATCATGTGAAAGAAAAAAAAATAATAATCTTCAAAACACATTCAGTCTCTCTGGATGAAAATGGCATTTTCCGTCCCAAATCTATTGCAATTGTCTTAGATTACCACATTGCTGAGTAGGGCTAAGTGTATCTTAGCTAATCATCACATAATCTTGCTGTACAATGTTTTTCCTGGTTCTGCTCACTTTACTCAGCATCAGCTCAGTTTTTCTAAGCTTTTCTGAAAATCAACTTGCTCATCATCTCTTATAGAACAATAATATCCCATTACATTCATGTACCATAACTTAACAAGCCATTCCCCAACTGATGGGTGTCCACTCAATTTCCAATTCCTTTGGGCATTACATTTGAAACAGAACATTGTTAAGTATGAGAGACACCAAAGAGTTATTAAACTATGTCTCTTTTTTTTTTGTCCCAGTGATATTATTCCTAGGTCTAAGTCCCAATTAAAGAGGAAAAGGAATATGTACACAAATAGTTATAATAGCTCTGTTAGTAATAGCAAAGAATTGGAAATTAAAAGGGATCTATCAGTTGGGGAATTACCAAGATGTGCTGATAAACATTTAACAACTGGTTCTCTGAAAACATGTAATACATTTTTAAGTTTTAATTTGAGAGATAATTAGGTGGTGCAGTAAATAGAGCAACAGTTTTGGAGTCAGGTAGGACCTGAGTTCAAATCTAATCTCAGACACTTATTATCCCAGTTGCCTCAAAAAAAAAAGTTTTAATCTAAATTATTAATTTTTTCCCATCACTCTCTTAAGCCTAGACAATTAACAAAACAATAAATCAAACTCTGATTTGTAGCATTAACCAGTTTCCAATTAACCAGGGGAATTGTAAAAAGTGCAAATGTTCAGATTGAAGTTTTAACAATTATGATCTGATAAGGGCTGGCTCCAGCACAACCATGTACATGTTTATATATACATATAGAGATCTAAACATAGATATATAGCATATATCTATCTATGTATATAAGTATACATATTTTGACATGACTTATCTCTAAGAAGGGATTTTATTTTTCTTGCTTTCTCATTTGGAGAGTTGGGAGTTAGGAGGTGGGAGGGAGAAAATACAGACCTGAAAATAATATTCATTAAAAATAAACCAAAAAAAATATAGCACATAGAAGAGACAGGGAAAGGGATAAGCATTTATTAAATATCTAACATGTGCCAGGCACTATGCTAAGCACTTTACAAATATTATCTCATTTAATTCTCACAATTTTGTCAAGAGATATCAGAGCGGATTCCTGCTCAGATATGATTTGTACTGTGTGACTTCTGCGATGCTTCTTGCAATTCTGTAATATCATGATGACTAGGAGTCAGGAGACCTAGACTCTTACCCTGGCTCTGTCATTAACAAATTGTATAATCTTGGACACATTTCTGACCTTCAGGTTCCTTATTTACAAAAAGAGGAAAGAGAAGTGTTAAATTTGATCTTAAAGGTCACTTCCAATTTAGTGATCTTGGGTTCCTATAATGTTTAGCCCCCAAAACAAAAACACTATTGTAAAGATAAAAGTAAACAAAAGCACTCTAGTAAAGTCAAAAGCACATATTTGTATCAGTTTTTTTAAAGCTTTTATTGATATCTTCTGTTCCTAACATAGTTATTCCAAGTATCTTTTCTCCTCTCCTTCCCAGAAAGCCACCCCATATAACATTGTATTTTTTTTTGCCCTGAGTTTAGAAGCTGTCTGTTTTTTTCATTGTTTTTGTTTTGTTTTGTTTTGCTGGTTTTTATTATTTCATTTTTTACATATTTCCATATGAATCATGTAGGGAGAGAAAAATCAGAACAAAAAAATCTTTTTTTTTTAAAAAGAGGAAAACAAACAAATTTAAAAGAGGAAACCAATCCACTGAAAAAATCCAAAAACATATGCAGTATATAACACCTATGGACCTCCCACCTCCAAGATATCTCTTCATTCTAATCCTATTTGATCTTTATAATCTTATTATACTTTCTTTTGTAGGGGAGTTGTATATTACCTCTTGAAGCTCATTGTGTCTGCTTATATTCTGTAGCTCATTGCTGCAAGCAAAGTTTGGCTATAGGGTCCATTTTTTATTCTTATCCCGTGTATCTAGATAGTCTACAGAAAACTCTGACTTCCCAGGGTAAAGTTCCTAGTGTGGTAAATATGCCTGTGCTTTAGACTTGAAGTTCTTCTAGAGTGAGAACTAAATTTTTACACATTTTTTCCTCCTTCAATGTCTCAATAAATATTCATTGGTGACAAAAATATATCTAAATCCTGATTCTCAAACCAAATCATTCTGTGAGATTATTTTACTTTTCTTTTTTTAATAAAGCTTTTATTTACAAAACATATGCATGGGTAATTTTTCAACATTGACCCTTGCAAAACTTTTTGTTCCAAATTTTTCCCTCTTTCCCTCCACCTCTTCTCCTAGATGGCAGGTAGTCTAATGCATATTAATTATGTTAAAATATATGACAAACAAGCATTTCAACATTATTAACATGTAGTGACTTCCTGCCATCCAGGGGAGGGGAGGGGACTGGGGGTAAAAGTTGTAATGGAAAGCTTTGTAAAGATCAATGCTGGGGAACTACCCATACATATGTTATACAAATAAAAAGCTTTAATTAGAAAAAAATCTCATTTTCTATGAGAAACCTCGCTTAATCCCTCAGAATTTCTGTGCCTTTCCTTTGTTAATTATTTCCTCTTTATCCTTTATATAATTTGTTTGCTTGTAATATCCTCCAATAAACTGTGAGCTCTTGAAAAAAAAATATGACAAATCCCTTATATGTATACATATTTATACAGTTATCCTGCTGCAGAAGAAAAATAGGATCTAGAAAGGAAAAAAAAAAAAAAAAAACCTGAGAAGGAAAAGAAAATGCAAGCAAACATCAACAAAGAGTGCGAAAATGTTATGTTGTGGTCCTGCGGGATGATTTTACACGAAGTCTGAGAGTCAGTCATCTCATGTTTTTTTCATCCCGTGTAAATTCTTACATGTCACCCTATTTATAAAGAGAAAAACTTGAAACAGGACTTGATGGGAAATGCGAATGAAGTAATGGGACCTCTATGTCAACACCAATTTCCCCTTCCTGAGGTTGAGCCTTCGCTCTGTCTCTTCCTCCGGAGCCAGATTGCTGCAATAGCTGCTCTCTGGCCCGGGCAGCTCGTGTGTCAAGGGCAGCTCTGTGTTCTCTGCCTGACAGTCTGGGGTCGAATGGGGAGTGACCAAGACTGAGAGGACGCTTGTCCCAGACAGCTCTAGGAAGCACTAAGCGTACCCTCCTGCTTTAAGATAACAAAACAGCCCTGGGAGCCTTCCCTCTATTATTGACTGGAACCATCTCCGGCTCAGCATCCAGAACTCGGGCCTTTTTACCTTGCCCTCAGGAAAAATTAGGCTCCATTTCCTTTCCTGTTAGTTTCCTGCAAAAGAACTTCATTGTCTTTGGCCAGCACATCGGCAGATGACGAGAGATATTACTGAAATGGAAACAGATGAGATTATTTCTGACCCTAAACCAAGCCCAGTCCCTGGGATAAGGCAAATCAATATAACTGCCTCTAAGTGATCGCATCCTACCATCAGCCCTGAGTAGTTGAAATGAGCAACTTATCCAGTGGCCCTGTGATGAAGAGAGCCATCTACACCCAGAGAAAGAACTGGGGGATCTAAGTCTAGATCACAACAACATTTTCACTCCTCTTTGTTGTTTTTCTTGCATTTTATTTTCTTTCTCCTTTTTTTCCTTTTTGATTTGATTTTTCTTGTGCAGCAAGATAATTGTACAAATACACATGCATATATTGGATTTAACATATATTTTTACCATGCTTAACATATATTGGATTACTTGCTATCTAGGGGAGGGGGATGAGGGGAATTGTAACACAAGGTTTTGCAGAATTAATATTGAAAAATTATCCATGCACATGTTTTTAAAATTAAAAAAACATACAGAGAAAAAAAATACAGAAAAAAATGAGCAACTTAGAAAGACAGAGTTTTATTGAGTAGATGGTCAAGAAAGCACATCCAGCTGGTGATTAGTTAAAGCCCACACTGAGGTAAAGATCCATATGACCAGTAAATGTTCCCTGCCTCCTAAATCCTAAATCTGGACTGAAACTAGTTACAGAATAAAAATCTTCCTTCGTCCTTGCATGTCATTTGTGTGTATATGCATGTGTGCATGTGTACACCCACATGTTGCCACTTCTACATAGAGTTGATATATATATATATATATATATATATATATATATATATATATATATATACACCTTTTTTTTTTTTCCTGAAGCAATTGAAGTTAAGTGACTTGCCCAGGGTTACACAGCTAGGAAGTGTTAAGTGTCTGAGACAAGATTTGAACTCGGGTCCTCCTGACTTCAGGGCTGGTGCTCCATCCACTGTGTCACCTAACTGCCCCTATATTCCTTTTAATATAACTTCATCTATATAAAAAGTATTGGGGGAAACAAACAGGATCAAGTGATGGACTCAGGGTTACACAGCTAGTAAAGTCTCCAAGGCAAGATTCAAACTTACATTTTCTTAATTTCAGTGCTTTATTTACTGTACCACCTAGCTGTTAAAAATGTGTTGTTCATGGTATTTCGCTTTTGTTATTGTTTGGTTTTTTCTCTCTATTTTTTTCTCTTTTGATCTGATTTTTCTTGTGCAGTATGTTTAGAAGAATTGTACATGTTGAATTCATACTGGATTACTTGCTGTCTAGGGAAGAGATGGGGAGGGAGGGGGAAAAATTTGGAACACAAAGTTTCCCAAGGGTGAATGCTGAAAACTATCTTTGCATGTATTTTGAAAAATAAAAAGCTATTATTATAAAAAAAAATGGTTGTTCACTCATTTTTTTTCAACCACGTGCAACTCTTCTTGACCCTGTTTTGGATTTTCTTGGCAAAGGTACTGGAATGGTTTGGCATTTCTTACAGATGAGGAAACTGAGGCAGACAGGGTTAAATGACCTGCCCACAGTCACCCTGGCAGTAAGTGTTTGAGGCCAGATCTGAACTCTGGAAGCAGATCCTGACTCCAAGCCAGGGCCTCTGTCCACTGGACCATCTATCTACCCTGGATGTGTGAGGAAAATAGAAGAGAAACCACAAAAATTTAATACAAATCATTTACCATACAAAGTAATTTTCCTAGGGTGGGGGCAGTGTCCAAGAAACTGAGAAGATGATAACTTTGAAGGAAGTTAAAGATTTTAAGAAATAATAATTTTTAAAAATCTTTCAGAAAATAAAAAAATGAAAATGAAAATAAATATAAATGAGAGGGGTTTGTATCCCAAGCAAGAGAAACAACCTAAGAAAAGGCAAGAGAGAGATAATGTCCTATTCAGGGAACAGCAAACAGGATAGTTTGACCTGAATAGAAAGGAATAAGATAAGGAATAAGGGACATCAGGGTGGCACTGTGAATAGAGTAGCCAAGTTCAAATATGACCTCAGATACTTGACACATTGAGTGATCCTGGACAAGTCAATTAACCCCAATGACAAGAAAAAAAGCAAGAAAGAAAGAGAAAAGGTAAAGTGATAAGCAATAAGCCTGGAAAGGTAAGTTAAAAGCAAACTTTGTTTTAAAAAACAGAGAGAGAGAGAGAGAGAGAGAGAGAGAGAGAGAGAGAGAGAGAGAGAGAGAGAGAGAGAGAGAGAGAGAGAGAGAGAGAGAGAGAGAAATAGAAATTTGTTTTTATCAGGGGCAAAAGGAAACAATGGGGTTTCTTGAGCAGAAGTGTGACATGGTCCAACCTGCACTTTTGGAGTATCAATTTAGCAATACAATATGATTTATGGGTGAGGTCCTATGGATATACTTATTTAGTCCTTCAGTGTGTTTTTAGACTAATAATTATTTCAACCTCTGGTGATAATTATGAACTGATTAGTACATGCAATTTTCATATCTGAGCACCACCCTAAAATAAATTATTTTGAAGGGTGGCAGGACCTACTTAAATGGCTTCAAAGAACAAAACAGCAAACAGAACCATAACTCAAGCTCTCCATTGAGAGGCAAAATAGTATAGTGGAAATGCTGGGTTCCAAGTCAGAAGTCCCAAGTTCGAATCTCTACTTCTTACTTTGGCTAGATTGTTTTATTTATCTTGATGACTGCTAAAATCTCTGATTAGATTATTCCTCCCAGAACATCTCTTTAAAGGGGAGTTTTAGGTTAGCCAAGTTGTCATTTCTCCATCTAGCCCCTGGGTAGGATATCTTCCCCCCACCCCCATACTTCCTTTTCAGCTTCCTTTTAGGTTGTAGTCTTCCCACTTTAGAATGTAAGCTCCTCGAGGGCAGAATCTATCTTTCCTTTTGTTTGTATTTGTATTCTTAAAGCTTAGCATAGTGCCTGGCACTATGTTCTTAAATGCTTGTTGATTGACTAAATCTATAATGCTCTATATCTTCTGACACAACTTAGTGGATAGTGAGCCAATTTTGCAGTCTGGAAGATGGAGGTTAAAGCTTTGCCCCTTATCCTTTGTTGCTCCGTGACTATTCCAAGTCATAGAACCTGAGTTCAAACTGCCTCTCTTTTTAAAGGTGGGTAAGGGAAAGTGAAAAGGAAAAGGTAATAAGCATTTATATAGCTCCTACTATATTCCAGTCACGGTGCTAAGCACTTTACAAATAATCTTATTTGATCCTCACAACAAACCTGAGAAGAGAGTGTTTTTATTATCTCCATTTCAGACTATGAGAGGTTAAGTATTTTTACGCAGGATTCCACAACTAAGTTGTTGTTCAATCATATGTAGCTCTTTGTGATCTCATCTGGGGTTTTCTTGGCAAAGAAACTGGAGTGGTTCGCCATTTCCCTCTCCAACTCATTTTTACAGATGAGGAAACTGAGGCAGAAAGAGTTGAGTGACTTGCCCAGCTAATGAATGAGGCCAGATTTGAACTCATGAAGATGACTCTTCCTGACTTCAGTCCTAGTATTCTAGCTACTGTGCCACCTAGATACCCAAGCTAGTAAGTATCTAAGGCTAAATTTGAGCTGGTCTTCCACACTCCAAGTCCCAGCGCTGCATTATTCACGCAGGACTTCAAATTCCTGTACAATGAAGTATTGAACTAGATGACCTCTAAAAGCCTTTCATGCCTAGATTTATGATCCCATCATCCTGATGAGAATTACTGAGCTGTATGAGTGGAGGGAGTCTCCATACCAGAAGTTCCCCACACTAATGAAATCATAGGTCGTAACCCATTTCCTGGTACACAGTAGGTGCTTAGTAAATGTTTATTAGTGATTCAAGGAATAAATATTATCTATTATATTCCCACCAGCAAACACATATAAACTACCTTTCTAAAACAGGTACCAATGTAGCTTGTGATACATACAGAGTTACTCTGCTTCTAGACAAGACATAATATACGTGTCACTTCTCCAACCTAATTTAAAGTGCTATCTAAATGCAAGATCTAAATTATTATTAATAAATAGTGATATTGAATTTCAGAGCAGAAACTGGTCCCCAGAAGTCTGACCCACATAAGATGTGAGATGAATCCAGTTTACCGCCATAGCCAGATTCTTTTCTGAGCAGATATCATAAGCAAAGAAACTCCACGGAGGTCTTTCTCCTGGTGTTTTTCCTTTGGGAAGGTCAGGTAGTGTGAGAGAGGGAGTGCCCTCTATGTTCTAGTTGGGGCTGTTCCTCCAGAGAAACAATCCTGGAGAATTATCTTTTCCTCCTCTAATCCCATTACAAATAAGCTCCAAATAAGCCTGAAGACGGGTTTGAGAGAAATAGAAAGAAAATCTTTGAAAATGTTTGTCTCTTGTTCTTTCTCCGGCTGGAAGCCAGAAGCCGAGAGTTTGTTCCTGGGAGCAGAGCCTGCTCTGAAATATGTCCTCATCTGGGCTTGTGAAGGAGCTCCCTGTCCTCCACCACCCTAATTGCCTCCTTACCCCCACCCCACAGCTATTGTCTGGCACTAGCTGCTTCCCTTTCAGACTAGGTTGGATTTCACCATCCCAAGGGTCCTCCTCTGAGTCAACCCTCCTCCTATGAAAACAAAGTGACAGGAAATAGAGGCTCACCCTGCTACCTTTTCCTCCCCTCATCTGACCGAGGTTCACTGGCCTGCTTCCCTGAAAGCATAAATAATACTGAGTGGCAGAAAATCACCCTTTCCTCCCTGTTCCTATCTAATTCTAAAATTCTATTTTGTAGGGCTTTTTTTCCCTTTCTTTTTCTGAAAGGAGAGAGAGATAAGAAAAAAAAAATAAAAATAGCTTGCAAACTCTAATGTTATGTATGTATATGTATCTATATCTATATATAAATCTCATTTGATCCTCGACAGCCCTGTGAAATCAAGGTTATTATTATTGCTATTTTTATAGAATAGGAAAGTGAGGCTAGCATAGATTAAATGACCGACCCAGGGCCACACCTCTAAAAAATGTCTTGAAGTCAGAGGGAAACTGAGGCCTCCCTGACCCCAAGGCTAATCCTTTATCCATTTTACCACAGAAGGAAGGGAAGAAAAGTGTATTATTAAGTACTTGGCACTCTGGTAAATAAGCATTTTGCAAATATTATCACACAACAACTCTGCGAGGTGGGTGCTATTATTATGCTCACTTTATTTATTCGTTTATTTTTTGCTGAGGCAATTGGGGTGAAGTGACTTGCCTAGGGTCACACAGTTAGGAAGTATCTGAAGTCAAATTTGAACTCAGGTTCTCCTGACTTCAGGGCTGGTGCTCTATCCACTGCACCACCTAGCTGCCCCTTTATAATTGAAGAAACCGAGGCATACAAAAGTAACTTGCCTGGCTAATAATCATGTGAGACTGGATTTGAATTCAGGTGTTTCTGACTCCAGTTCTAGCCTTCCATCCACTACAGCCTCTAATTATCAGAGAACTGGGAGGGGGGATAATAAAGAGATCATTATGAGGCTATAGGTCAGGGGTTCTTAACTTTGCAGGATGGACTCCTTTAAAAGTCTGGCAAAACCTATGAACCCCTTCCCAGAATAATATTTTTGAATGCATAAAATAAAAATAATAGAATTACAAAGGATTGTGATACAGAAAGAGTCTCAGACCTCAAATTAAGAAAGTCTGGCCTGCAGGGACCTTTCATCAGCAAAAAAAAAAAAAAAAGGTAATTTAATTATGGAGACACAAAGGAGCCAGAAATAGCTCCATCACCAACAGCTTCAATGCTAGTGATGACAACAGAAATGGCATCAAGATTGGCTACACAGGGCCCAGGTGAATGGCTCTTCCCTTAATAGAAATACCCCAGAAGGAGGACTGAGTTGCAAAGGAGGATAAAAATTGAATTAGGAATTCCATGATTTCTTCCTGGGGTAGCCACCGATTTATGGGAGGCCAAAGGCAAATGTGAGAGAGTCGGACTTATAGACCATGGAGAGGAGTGGAATTGATGCTGTTTGTAGATGAAAGGAAGTGGGAACTAAAAGGAGGCATCCTGGTTACACATGAGCTCAGGACTTTCTATGAGCTGCTACATCAGAATCAAAGACAGCATTTTCCCATCTTCTGGTAAGTTGGTTCTGGGAAACTTTTCCAGTTTTTTGGGTTTTTTTTAATATACTTAGAAGAAATCAAGGTCATTGGCAATATTCCTGAGGGATTCAAACAGAAACCACATCCTTGGAAATATCAGAAACTTTTTCACCAAGCTCTAACAAGTGCTTCATAGAAACTAATCCTGGCCTCCTTTGGTTTGCCTGAAGAAATGTGCAAGATAGGACCTGATAAAACTTTTCTCTTTAATTTATCTATATCTGGAAGGCCATTTTGAATATGTGACTCATTAAGGAATGTCTAACTGCCAAACTTCTCCTCCTCATTTAATCTCTAAAATAAATCTTTGATTCGGTTGTATTCTCTTTTATCTTTGGTGTTATTTAAAATGGGTCCTAGTGCTATGTCCCTGTCTACCTCAAGGTGACTTGTATTTTTGTATTCGATCAATCAATCAAGATTTATTAAGTGATTACTATGGGCCACATACTGTGCTAAGCATATTTTTAATATATATATATATATATATATATACATATATGTATATATATATATATATAAAGCACCAGCCCTTAAGTCAGGAGGACCTGAGTTCAAATCTGGTCTCAGGCATTTAACACTTCCTAGCTGTGTGGTCCTGGGCAAGTCACTTAACCCTAATTGCCTCAGGGGGGAAAAAGATATAGAGATAAAATATAGTCTTGCCTTCAAGAAGCTTACAGTTTAATGAATTAATAATATTAGCTATTGATCATAGCTAGCATTTATGGAATGCTTTAAGTTTTGCAAAACATTTTATATCTGTTCTTTCATTTGATCTTTGTCTCAACTTTACAAGGTAAGTGCTCTTATTATCCCTGTTTGACAGATGAGGAAACTGATATAAAAAGAGTTTGAATATTTTAAATTAAATTGAGGCAAGATTTGAACTTGGTCTTCCTGACTGCAAGAGCAGCAACTACTCTATCCACTATTCCACCTACTTTCATCTGCATATTGTAGTATATAATTGCATTTTGTAATCAAAGTATTTTCTCTCCTACCTTCAAAACAATTAGGATCTCCATTCCACTGGCACACAATAGTGAGCCCCTTAAGAACAGAAACTTTTTCTTTTTTTTTGGAGCTTCATTACTTATAGTGACTGGCACATAGTGGGCAATTAACAAATGCTTGATATGAGGTAATGTAGTAGATCATTGAATTTCATAATGAAAGGTATATTCTCTATCCTGGTCCTCTCCTTGGAAGATTTATGAAAAGGCATGGTTAAGTCGAGAGACAGGAAGTGACAAGGTTGTGATTTGGACTATTAAAGAGAATAAACAAAACTTTGAAATCTTGGCTCTATCAGGGGTTACTCTGATGGGGGTTGTATGTCCCTATCTTGAGGGCAGGAACCATATCCCAAATTCATGGCAGGTTCCCTTTTCTCTCATCCACAAGACCCCAGCCTGATGGAGTAGCTATTGTGTTCTGCTCAGGCTTAGGTGGAACATAAATTTTTTTAATAGATAGTCCAAAGCTGGGGGTTAGAGGGGAATTTAAGTATAGAGATTGTTTCTCTGACCAAGGGTGTGACATGTCACTCTTAGACACTCACTGTAATATTCTTTTTTAACCAATTAAAATTGATTGTTACTCCTCTTCAAAAGAAAATAATCCCTAAGTCCAAGCCACCATGATTGTCTTTGGTCTAAGAAAGAGACAACCCCAAATGATCATCCTTTTATTAATAACATTCTGGCCTTATTAATACGATGATTAAATTGCCCAGAAACTGTCTCTCCAACCTTTTTAATCATCTCAACAATCAGCTTATGGGATTGGTTTGTAAGAAGCAGTACAAATACACATAAAACTGATTTATAAAGGTTGTGAATATATAAAGGGAAGAAAGAAGAATGAGTGATTCCTGAAAGAAACTGGATTATGCTATGACCTTTTGGGCCATGGCATGACCTTTAAGGTTTTGTTGATAGCAAAATACTTGCTATCAAGTCATTTGCTTTTGTTGATAGCAAAATAGGTTTGTACCCTCAAAGGAATCAAAGAAAGGAGAAAAGGACTCATATGTACACAAATATTCATAGCAGCTCTTCTTGCAGTGGCAAAGAACTATAAACTAAAGTGGGGGGGGAGGGTAACCATCAACTGGGGAATGGTTGAACAAATTATGGTATGTGAATATGATAGAATACTATTGTGCTGAAATAAATGAGGAAAGGCATGCTTTCAGAGAAAATGCTATGAACTGATGCAGAGTAAAGTGAGAAGAATAATTTATATACTCACAGCACTGTCAAGACAAACTTAGAAATATTTGAGAATTTTCATCCAAGGCAATGATCCAACATGTTTCCAGAGAATCCATGATGCAACATGCTACTGAAGATTCAGGTGAGACTTACTTTTGTTTTTTGGACATGGCTAATGTGGGAATTTGTTTTGCAAGACTGGATATTTGTAGGCAGCTAGGTGGATAGAGAACTAGCCTTGGAGTCAGGAGGACCTGAGTTCAAATTTGACTTCAAATACTTCCTAGATGTGTCGAGTCCTTTAACCCTATATGTCTCAATTTCCTTATTTGTAAAATGAGCTGCAGAAGGAAATGGCAAACCACTCTAGTGGTTTGTGACCCCAAATGGGTCACAGAGTTGGACATGCAATGTTCCAATAACATGAAATGACCCAACAACAACAAAATGGTTATTTGTTATTAAGGATTTAGTTTTCCTTATTTAAATTAAGTGAAGGGAATTTTTAAAACATTAAAAAAATTAATTGAAAAAAACCTAAAATAACATAAAGTTTAAAAAACAAACAACAAAATACTAGATAGACTATAGGAATAACCCAGTATGACGCTGCCCATATACCCAATTATCCAACCAGAGAGGTGATAAACAATAATTCAGAACCAGATCAAAACTAAAATTTTTGTGTTATAAAATGGGGATGCTGTACCCATTTAACATGTATTCAACTCTGCACAACTGGTACTTAGTCCCCTGGCTATTGTCTCAGTCAGATAGTATCTGAAAATACTGAAAGCTTGTCTTCTTATTGGAGTTATTTTAAAGACCTGAAACAATCAACTGCTTAGAGCAACTAAAACTTTTTAGTATCTCTGGACAGCTCTGTTTATACTTCACTGTTTCCTTCTATTTGAGGGTTAGGATCTGTTGATTCAGACCACTACATATTTTTAAAAAATTATTATTAAAACTTTTTGTTTTCAAAACATATGCATGTATAATTTTTCAGCACTGATCCTTGCATAGCCTTGTGTTCCAAATTTTCCCCTCCTTCCCCAGATCCCCTTTCTTAGATGGCAAGCAATCCAATATATGTTACAAATATATGTTAAACCCAACATATGTAAACATATTTGTATAATTATCTTGCTGCACAAGAAAGATCAGATCAAAAAGGAAAGAAAATGAGTAAGAAAACAAAATGCAAACCAACAGCAACAAAAAGAGTGAGAATATTATATTATGGTTTACATTCAAAGCACTAGGTATTTTCTTTTCTTTTTTTAAATAATATTTTATTTTTCCCAATTATATGTAAGGACAATTCTTAATATTCATTTTTTAAAATTTAGAGTTCCAAATTTTTCTTTCTCCCTCCTTACTCTTCCCTCTCCCTAAAACAGTAAGCAATAGGTTATATATGTGCAATCGCATAAATATATTTCCATATTAGTCATTTTGGGTCACTTGTATTTTCCTGGCAGCCCTGCACTATTAACCTAGTGCCCAGGCAAATAGGGATATAGGGAATTCTTGAGTCAGGAAACTTTTACCAATGCAGGGAAATAACTTCTCTGCAACTTATAATGTTATTTGAGACATTAAGTCACTTGCCAGGGATTATAGGAACAGTATGTATCAAAGGCTGAATTTATTTATTTGTTGATTGATTTGAAAGTGGAAATTTGAAAGAAGAGATAGTACAACAGTGGCTATTCATGAAAGCTCTTATCAATTCTGTTTTGTGGCGGTTTCTCTGCCCTACTAGAAAGGCAACAAGTAGAGAGTACTCAGAGAATATTCAGCATCTGAACTGGACTTTAAAAGACTTGTACTCTAATCTTAGCTCTAGTTCTAAATGATTGTGTGAATATGTCACTTTATCTCTGTGGACCTCAGTTTCTATATCTGGAGACTGAGGGGTTGAACTAAAAGGTCTCCAGGGGCTTTTCAACTTCTCCACTTCAATTTGGTGAATATTTATTAAGAATCTATTATGTGGGGCAGCTAGATGGCACAATGGGTAGAGTGACGGCCCTGAAGTCCTGAGTTCAAATCCAACCTCAGACACTTAAAACTTCCTAGCTGTTGTGACCCCTAGGCAAGTCACTTAACCCCAATTGTCTCAGCAAAAATAATAATAATAAAAGAAAGAATCTATTTTGTGTAAAACACTGGAGAATCAAAGATTCTCAAAGAACTTATACCTACTGGGATAAAATGATATTTAAACAAGTAATATACACATACATGTATAACATACATATACATATACACAAATATTTAAGAAGGAAATAAGTATTTTTAAGTCGCTCCAATGTATTAGCAATTGAGCTAAGTGTGTTTTACCAATACCTTTTTTGATCCTCACAGTAACTTTGGGAGATTTGTCCTTTTATTAACTCCATTTTACATTTGAAAAAACTAAGGCAGACAGATCAAATACTTGCCCAAAGTTACTTAGCTACTAATGAGGTCCAATTTGAATTCAGCCTTCCGGACTCCATACCCTGGGATCCTATCCATTTAGTGTACAAAGCAAGTTCAGTGGATAAAGATGAAGGTAGGAAAGTTCATTTTTGCAATCATGCCGGATTCTTGATGACCCCATTGGGATTTTTTTGGCAAATCTTTAAAGTTGTTTGACATTTCCTTTTTCAGTTTATTTTCCGGATGAGAAAACTGAGGCAAACGGCATGAAATGACTTGTTAGATTTAAATTCAAGTCTTTCTGACTCATCCTCTCTTCACTAGCTGCCCTTAAGGTGTCCAGCAAGAGATGACAATTAAGATGTCTTAAAAGGAGCTAGCTAGAGATTTCAAGAGTGATAGGAGTGAGCATTCCAAGAAGGCATGGGGATCAGGCACCCAGGAGGATGACAAATCATTTAGTCAGTTTGGCCAAAAGATATAATGGATAAGGGGAGAAATGTGAAATCAGCATATGACGACATTTGGGTATTTTCTTTTCTTTTTTTTTTTTATTAAAGCTTTTTATTTGTATAACATATGTATGGGTAGTTCCCCAGCATTGATCTTTACAAAGCTTTCCATTACAAATTTTACCTCCAGTCCCCTCCCCTCCCCTAGATGGCAAGAAGTCCACTACATGTTAATAATGTTGAAATACTTGACAAGTTATGCAAGAAAAATCCTATCTACAAGAAAAAAAAAAAAAAGAAAATCAGAGAAAGGCAACACAATGCAAGCAAACCTCAATAGAGAGCATGAAAATGTTACGTCGTGGTCCATATTTCATATCCCTCTCTCTGGGTGTATATGGTTTTCTTCAGTGAACAATTGGAACTGGTTTGAGACAATTCTTTGCTGCAGAGAGCCATGTCCATCAGAATTGATCATCATGTAATACTGTTGTTGCCGTGTATGATGATCTCCTGGTTCTGCTCGTTTCACTCAGCATCAGTTCATGCAAGTCTCTCCAGGCCTCTCTGAAACCATCCTGCTGGTCGTTTCTTACAGAGCAATAATATTACATAACATTCATATACCATAATTTATTCAGCCACTCTCCAATTGATGGGCATCCCTTCAGTTTCCAGATTTGGGTACTTTCAAAGACATATTATTACTTGGAGTCAGAAAACAATTTGAAAAGGAATTTACTCACTTTGTTTTCATGTGAGATAGAGACTAGACTTATGATTTCATTGGTATAGGAAATTCCTAGCCGGGAAAATTCCTCTACCAATGTAGGTCACACACTTCTCTGCAATTTAGATTTTTGTTTGTTTGTTTTGTTTTTAAACATGGACAAATTTTTTATCAGTCAGATAACATCAATTTAGTTGGTTATCTTCCAAAAAATTATTCAAGTGATCTAATGTGACACTATATTACAATTTAGTTCTTAGCACAGATTTTGACCAAATCAAATCTTAATATATAATAAGTAGTGGTAACTAACATTTAAACTCAATTTTACCATGCTCAACATTTTATTCACTGTGCCTTCTGACATCCTCCAATAAACAATGCTTAATAACAAATCTTCAACAAATAAACCTTTCTGCAGTTATCCCCCAAAACAGCCAAGTGAGAACCATAGAACTTGCTAAGTTAACAATGACATTTTTACCTGACTGTACTAAAGGAAGTAATTATATTTTAAAATGCAACTAATCGAATATCTAGTAGGCTTATAGCTTTCTGGATAACAATAATTTTACGATATTTGATTAAGAATTTACAGAAATATAATGGCATCACCTTCTTAAATCCTGTTAGATTGTCAACAGGGAAATTTAAGATTTCTAGAGAGTTGTCTAGGGCACTGAAAGGCTTAATGATTTGCCCAGAGTCACATTACCAGTATGCAGGAAGCAGAATTTGAACCTGGGACTTCCTTCCTGCCTCTAAGGTCAATATTCTATTACTGGGCAGAACCCTACCTCATTTTTTTACATATGAACTCAGCAGATACATATAATTCTCCTGCACCCTCTCCATTGTCAAGCTAAACTGAATAATCCTTTCCTCCAATACAGGAATGATTTTCTCATATCTCTGGACCTTTGCCCTTTCTTGTTCTGAAAATACCTTTCCTCCCCTTTGTTGGCCATTGAATCCCTGCCCCTCCTCCAGGAAACTTTCCCTGATCCCCACTATCTAATCAAATTGATTAGACCTTATATCTCTAATCCTTTGATACTGGGCCATATCACCTTATACCTGGACCATTTTAATAGCCTGCGGCTTGGTCTGCTGGTCCTCCACTAAAATATATCCTGTATTCAGTCATTAAAGTGATCTTTTTAAAAGTTTAAGTCCGATTTTGTCACTCCCATACTCAATAAACTCAAGTGGTCTCCCTAGGATCAAATACAAAATCTTCTATTGGGCATTGAGAGCCTTTCCCCACTTTTCCAGTGTTCTTAGACCTTACACACGCTCTTGGGGGGGTGACACTGACTCTCTGGTTGTTCCACAAACAAAATGCCTTCTCTCTGCTTTGGGCATTTTCCTGTCCTTCCTGCCTGGAATGTGCTCTGTGGTTCGGCCTACCTGCTTCTCTAGCTTCCTTCAAATCCCACCTAAAATCCCATCTTCTTGGAAGCCTTTCCCAGAGTCTCCTAATTCTAGTGACTTCCCTCTGTTAATTAATTCCTATTTATCTTGCACATAGATTATTTCTACATTGTTTTCTTCTTATCTCCCTGCATTAGATTGTGAGACTTCTGGACTTCAGGAACTCTTTTGCTTACTATAACGCTGGCCACAGGGGCTTTAGTCATTTCAGTCATGTCTGATTCTTGGTGACCCCATTTGGAGTTTTCTTGGCAAAGACACTGGAGTGATTTTTCATTTCCTCCTCCAACTCATTTTACAGATGAGGAAACTGAGGCAAACAGGATTGAGTGATTTGCCCAGGGTCCCATAGCTATTGAGTGAGTGGTTTAATAAAAAATGCTAATTGATTAGATTTTTACATATTCTAGCTATCTCTGATATTGTCTTACTTGTTTATTAGCTTATAAGCATCTTGAGGCTAGGAAACCACAGTTTATTTAATCTGTGGGTCTCCTCAGCTCAGCATTCTGCCCAACAGGGCTTAATAAATATTTTCTATGTTTATATTTACTTAAATAGCTCTGAAAATTGGCAATCATGTGGGAGTTAAGTCTGTGGTCAATCTGACATCTAGTGGTGAGATCTTGGAAGATTCAAAGTCAATCATTTTGGAGACAATTCTGGGAGTACAAATTAGGTTTAAGTAATTAACGAGAGGAAGATCTACTCTGGCTCTTAATCTTCCTCAGCTTCCTTATTCTGCCTTCTTTTTTATTTTTTTATTTTTATTAATACTTTTTATTTGCAAAACATATGTATGGGTAATTCCTAAACATTAACCCTTACAAAGTTTTCTGTTACAAATTTTTCCCCCCTACTCCCCACCCCTCCCCTAGATGGCAGGATATCCACTACATGATAATTATGTTAGAATACTTAAGAAATCGAATATATGTATAGTTATTGCATCATTTTTTGTGCAGGAGAAATCATATCTACAAGAAAGAATAATCTGATAAAGGAAATACAATGCAAGCAAACCTCAATAGAGAACATGAAAATGTTATGTTGTGGTCCACATTTCATATCCCTCTCTCTGGATGTATATGTCTTTCTTCACCGAACAATTGGAACTGGTTTGAAGCATTTCATTGTTGAAGAGAGTCATGTCCATTAGAATTGATCCTCATGTAGTATTGTTGTTGCCGTGTATAATGATCTCCTGGTTCTGCTCATTTCACTCAGCATCAGTTCATGCAAGTCCCTCCAGGCCTCTCTGAAATCATCCTGCTGGTCGTTTCTCACAGAACAATAATATTCCATAACATTCATATACCATAATTTATTCAGCTATTCTCTAATTGATGGGCATCCCTTCAGTTTCCAGTTTCTAGCCACTACAAAAAGAGCTGCCACAAACATTCTTGCACATGTGGGGCCCTTTCCTTCTTTTATGATTTCTTTGGGATATAAGCCCAATAGAAACACCGCTGGGTCAAAGGGTATGCATAGTTTGATAACTTTTTGAGCATAGTTCCAAATTGCTCTCCAGAATGGCTGGATCCATTCACAGCTCCACCAACAATGCATCAGTGTCCCAGTCTTCCCACATCCCCTCCAACATTTGTCATTATCCTTTCCTGTCATTTTAGCCAATCTGACAGGTGTGTAGTGGTACCTCAGAGTTGTCTTAATTTGCATTTCTCTGATCAATAGTGATTTGGAGCACCTTTTCATATGATTATAAATAGTTTTAATTTCCTCATCTAAAAATTGTCTGTTCATATCCTTTGACCAATTATCAATTGGAGAATGGCTTGAATTCTTCTTATTCTGCCTTCTTGACTCATTTCATTCTCCCCATAACAAATGCTGATGAGGGTCAGAAACTCACAAAGATAATATTCTATGACTTGTATTAGGTTAAAAAGGTAGTTAACTTTTTTTTTTAATGGAGGCAAAGAATTGGAAATTGATGGGGAGTGCTTATCAGTTGTGAAATGATTAAACAAGCTGTGGTGTATGGTTGTGATGAAATATATTGTACTATAAGAAATGGTGAGCAGGAAGATTTCAGAAAAACCTGGAAACACTTTTATGAATTGATGCTGAATGAAGTGAGCAGAACCAGAATATTGTATACAATAACAGCAATATTATGAGATGATCAACTATGATAAACTTAACTCTTCTCAGCAAAACAAGGATCCAAGACACTTCCAAAAGGCTCATGATGGAAAATGCCATCCATATCCAGAGAAAGAATTGATAGAGTCTGAATTCAGATTGAAACATACTATTTTTATTTTTTTTGTGTGTTTTTTTTCTTTTGTTCTGTTTCTTCTTTCACATGACTAATGTGAAAATGTGTTTTACATGATTGCACATGAAGAGAAGGGACTATTGAGAATGTTTCCCAAATCGGTCTGAGCA
>JAJPUD010006368.1:30401-41816 GCA_023553655.1 Myrmecobius fasciatus
TGAATGGCCCACAAGGGCTTTGGCTATTAACCATCCTATTAATAAATAAATAATAATTAAATAATTTATATTATTTATATTAAATAAATAATAAATAAATAAAACAATAATTTATTTAAATTTTAAAAATAATAATTAAAATGATAACCTATTAACCAGCCTATACTAATGTCAGTCTCTTTGACTGACTAAAAAATATTATTACTCTCAGAAGGCTTAAAGGAGAGGGAAGAGAAGAAATAAGCATTTCTATAGCCCTTTCTATGTGCCAGGCATTATGGTAAGCATTTTACAAATATTATCTCATTTGACTCTCACAATAACCCTAGAAAGTAGGTGCTATAATTATCCCCATTTTGGGAAAACTGAGGCAAAGACAAGTTAAGTAACTTGTGCAGCATCACCCAGCTGGTATCTGAAGCTGGATTGGAAGTCAGGTCTTCCTGATTTGGGGGCCTGGTGCTCTATCCACTTCACTACCAAGCTGCCTTCATGACGTAAAGGAAAATGACACAAACAAGAAAAATGACATTCTGAAAGACTGGGGGTAAATCCTATGAGAGAACTCTTGTAAAAGTTTCCCAGGGAATCAAATGGTCCTGAAAACTTGAAAAAGTACAAGTCTTTTCTAAACATATCCAGTAAGAAGAGCCAACTCAGTTCAGGCATAGAAAATGAAAATGCTCTTTGCAGAGCAGTGAGAAAGGTGATAGTTTCTTTAAATGATGGATGGGAGCCAGGTCATTGCTTGGCCTGATTACTTGCTAGAATGATTTAGCTGAGTTTTATGGGGAACATTTTATTTGTTGGCCCTGTATAGCATATGGGGAGCAGGCGAATGGTGCATAATAGTTGGCCTGAATGGGCAGTGTTCTAGAAACTGACCATCTGAAGAATCCCTATCTTTTCTCTGGCATTTTTTGGGGAGGCCTCTAATTGCTATTCATTCCTGAAAAGAAAAACACAGACTCTGTTGAACCAGGCAGAAGCTGAACCAAATGCAACAGACTATACAGGGTATTAGATATAATAAATGTGCATTTTGCCCTTGAAAGGATCATCAGAAAGGTCCCATCTCCACTTTACAATTTCACAACTTTCCCAGCTTGAATGACCTTCATACTCTCTTCATATCCCTCTCCTTGTATGTCCATATCTTGGGCTTCAGTAATTGCTCAAAGCTGTGTCACCTCTAAAATTTCAAACTATAACCTCCTTATCTGTACCTCTCCCATCTCTGCAGATTTCCTGAATCTGCTTTCTACCCTCATCATGACCTCTAATTACTCAGTCCTTCTCCATATCTTAGCATTCTCTCCTGGTGATACCCAGCTGAAAAGCAATTCATGTGGAAAAAGAACTAGGGAACCTTGAGTGGACTGATAATTCATTATGAGTCAGCAGGGTGATGTGGCAGCCAACAACAGCTGATGTAATCTTTTTTGTATTTGATTTGAACTTGTCATTTCATCTGTGTATTGAATTCACAGCATGGAAATTCCCTCGGACCATGCAGATAAGTAATTACATTGTTTTAGAGAGTTAATGAGAAATTACTGATTTGCCTAAAATGGAAGTTAAAATGTATCAGAAATGATTTCAACTACTCCTCCATATCTCTTTAGTTTGTATTAATTAATAATAGAAGCATGGTGTTCAGAGCAGAACAATTAATATTCTACCTGCACGCTACCCTAGTCATATAACACTAGGGTGTTATGTCCAGTTTAAAAACAAAGAAATTGACTATTCCAGAGTAAAGTAACCAGGTTGGCATGGAGCCAATAGGAAAGCTCTTTCTGGTCAAGGATCAAAGATCAACTAACTCTTAAGTCTTGGGTACATAGGAGAAAATAAATTTTAGATAATTAGATAAATAGAGCAGTTAAAAGGGATCTTAGTATCTTGTTCCCTGGAAAACTATGGACCATAGTCATCCTGAGAAACAGGTGTTGCAGAAATGCAAGTGTAAGCTATTACAGCTATATACATTCTGTATATACTGTATATAGTATATATACTGTATATATAGGTACAAGAGAAGAAAACAAAAAGGAGAGCAGAAAAGAAAGATGTCCCTGGGAAGAAGGGATTACCAATATTGCCCTTGGGGCTTCAGTTGCTCCATTAGGAACCCGACCTTAATTAACATGTGAAATTCTATTATAATAAATTTCATGGGATATTCCATTTAATGAATGCTGTCATTCAGTTCAACAAATAATTTTTAATGTTCAAGGCATTGTGCTAGACACTAGGAATGTAAGGAATTTAAAAAAAAATTAGTCCCACACACTCTGCTAGAAAAGATGTGTATTTTTTTCACTTAAAATGACATTTTATTTTTTTCCAATTACATGTAAAGACAATTTATAATATTTATTTTTTATAAAATTATAAAAATTTATAATAAAATATTTGTTTTTGTAAAATTTTAAAATTTTCTCCCTTCCCTTTCTCCTTAAAACAGTAAGCAATTTGATACAGTTGATATATATGCAATCTTGTAAAACAGAAAACATGTGATTTTTAAAATACAAAGCATTTCTTTATATTTCTTGTTGTGTGTGTTTTCTTTTGTAATATGGCTAGTATGGAAATGTGTTTTGCATGACTTCACATATATAATTAATATCATATTGCTTGCCTTCTCAATGAGTGGGGGAGGGAGAGAATTTATAACGAAGTTTAAAAAAATGTTAAAATTTAAAATTAGGAAAAATTTAATGAAATAAATAAAATATATTAAAATGTAAAATATATATGTAATATATATACATGTAAAGTATATATGAGATGTCTTTCAGCAGTAACTGGGAAAAATAGATCATTGAAGCCGTAAGAAAGATTGGAAATGTATATAGATGTCTGTTTACTTCTCAACATCCTAGAATTTCTTCACCTTGGAAGAGACTTCCAATCTATGATGATTCCAGACCAGTCATTCTGCAGGACCAGAAGCACAGAGACTTCAAAGAGACTAGGAGTTCTTTGCTGGCCAAGGCCGCCCAAAGCCTGCTTTCATTCTTCCCCACCCATTTCCCCCATCCCACCCCCACCCCCCTTTTCCTGCTAGTGCTGACTCCAGCCAGAGCCTATATGGAACTAGCTTAGCACTAGGGATCTTTTGTGAGGGCCTGGAACAGGTCAAGACCAGATATTCCAGTGGAGACCAGCCTGGAGTGATCCTTGGTCAGACTAGCAGCTGCCTTGACACTCCAGTCCCAGCAAGACTGACTGGGATTTCCCAACTCTGACAAATCCTCTGCTGTTTTGTTTTGGTTGTTTTTCTGTTTGTCGGGTTTTTTTTTTTGTTTTTGTTTTTGTTTTTCCTCTCTGAATATTTATTGGGCTGATCTTAGTGAATTCCAAAACTCCAATTCTTTCCTTTATTCTTTTCCCTAGTGTATTTGCTGGAAGGAGATGTGATGAGAGGAGCTGATTCAGCCAGTTTTTAAAAAAATAGTTTTACTCTTCAAAAACTTTCTTATAGCTACTTTCATTATGCTACTTTTTTAATATAGTTACACCCTTTTATTATAGCTTAAGACCACTAAAGAGTCAATCTTTTTAATATATCTTATGACCACTAAACAGTCAAAAAAAAGCCTTATGAATGGGGTTAGTCAGTCAAGAGTTTCCCAGAAATTCACAGCAGGGGCTCCAAGCAAAGATGAAAGATTTTCCTATTTTATTAATTTTGTACCATATTTCTATGCATAACCCTAGAACTACATAGAACCAGAAGCCTGCAGCAGTCTTATGAGCCCTAGAGAACTTGAGGGTAGTGGGAGGAATAATAATTATAACATTTATATAGCATTTACTGTATATCAGGCATTGTTCTAGGCACTTTACTAGTGGGAGGAATAATAATTATAACATTTATATAGCACTTACTGTATATCAGGCATTGTTCTAAGCACTTTACTTATTTGACCCTCACAGCAACCCTGGGAAGTAGGTGTTATTATCCCCATTTTACAGATTTAGAAATTAAGGTAAAGATTAAGTAACATGTCCAGAGTTACACAGCTAGTAAGTGTCTGAGGCTGGATTTAAACTCGAGTCCAAAAGTTGGACAACAGAGAATTCAGTGGTGAGCAAAGTTATTGGGGCCTCTGGCAAATATCGTCTGATATAGCCCTGGGTTAGTAGCATAAGAACAGTGCCACCCAATGGCCAAATGTATAAACCACTCTCACAGGCTGGTTAATTAAGAGTAATTACTTGACAATAGCTTCTCTGTATGTTGTAAAACAGGGGAGGTCAGTAATGAATCAGATGTGGATTCTAATAACTCCGGCAGCACAATGAAATATCTATCCCACACCACCTGTCAAATTTACAAAGTAAATATGGAATTAAGCGGTATTGTTGGGGAAAAACACTAACCATTAGGGGTTTGAGTTGAGTCTAAAGAAGCTAGAGGAAAATAATCTAGATGGGGGGGATCAGTCTATGTAAGGAGAAGGCAGGAGGTAGAATATTGTGTATGGGGAACAGGAAGGAGGCCCCTTTGGCCAGAATATAGAATATGAGATGGAATAATGTAAAATCAGTCTGGAAAGATAGATATAACAATAGTATTAATAGAGAAGATTGGCGAGGATGACACTATTCTCTATGAACCTGGGTGCCTAAAAGTGAGTGGTGCTCCCAACTAAAATAGGGAAATTAGATAAGAGAAATGGGTTTAAAGAGAAAGATTGGTTGTAGCTCAGTTGGTCAGTCATGTCTGACTCTTCATGACTCCATAGCACATCAGGCCCTTCTATCCTCTACTGTCTCTGGAAGTCTAAGTTTTATCTTTATTGTTTCCATGATACCATTTATCCATTTCAACTTCTGATGTTTCCCTTTCATTTTGCCTTCAATCTTTCCCAACATCAGGATATTTTCCAATGAGTTCTATTTTTTCTATGAGTTTCAGCTTCAATACTTGACCTTCCAATGAATACCCTGAATAAATTTCTTAAATGACTGATTTGAACTTGTTGTCCAAGAGTCTCTCAAAACTCTTTTCCAAGCACCACAACTTGAAAGCATTGATTTTTTTGTGCTTGGCTTTCCTTATAGTCCAGTTCTCATAGTCATGTAATTACTATTGGAAAACCCATAATTTTGATTATATGAACCTTTGATGACAAGGAAATGTCTCTGTTTTTTAGTATACTTTCCAGATTTGCCATAGCTTTCCTACTAAGGTACCAGAATTTTTTAATTTCATGGTTAGAGTTATTGTATGCAATGATCCTTGAGCTTAGGAATATAAAATCTGATTCTGCTTCCATTTCTTCTCCCTCTGTTTTCCAGGAAGTGGTGGGATCAGTTGCCAAGGTCTTCATTTTTTTGAGTTAAGCTTCAAGACAGCTTTTACACTCTTTTTTTTTCACCCTCATCAAAAGACTTCCTACTTCTTCACTATCTACCGTCAGAGTAGTATCATCTTCATATCCGAGATTTTGATATTTCTCCTGGTAATCTTAATTCTGTTTTTTTAAAAAATTAATCCAGCCTGGCATTTCCCTTGATGTATTCTGCATTTAAGTTAAATAAATAAGGTGACAATATATAACCTTGTCA
Organism: Myrmecobius fasciatus; assembly: GCA_023553655.1. Taxonomy (NCBI): domain Eukaryota; kingdom Metazoa; phylum Chordata; class Mammalia; order Dasyuromorphia; family Myrmecobiidae; genus Myrmecobius; species Myrmecobius fasciatus. The sequence continues at coordinate 35,988 of JAJPUD010006368.1, forward strand.
TACTTCTTTTCCAATCTTAAACCAATTAATTGTTTCATGTTTGATTCTGTAGCCTCTTGGTCTGAATATAAATTCCTCAGAAAACAAATAAAATGATCTGGTACTCACATCTCTTTGAGGACTTGCTACATTTTGTTTTAATCCACATAGTCAAAGGCTTTTGTCAATGAAGCAGAAACATATTTTTCTGGAACTCCCTAATTTTCTCCATAATCCAGTGAATACTGGCAATTTGGTCTCTTGTGTTTCTGCCTCTTTGAAAACCAGCCTGCTCTTCTGGAAATTTTAGTTTTACTTTACTTGCAAAATCTTAAGTATATCTTTGCTGGTATGTGAAATGACTGCAATTGTTAGGTAATTTGAACATTCCTTGCTATTGCTCTATTTTAGTATTGGATTTTATAAACTGATTTTTTCCAGTCGAGTGGCCATTGCTTTTTCCAAATTTGCTGGCATATTGAGTGCATTATTTTAATAGCATCATTTTTTAGAATTTTAAGTAGCTCAATTGGAATTCCATTACCTCCACTAGCTTTATTGCTAACAATGCTTCTTATAGCCTACTCAACTTCATTCTCTAGGATGTCTGGCTCTAATTCAGTAACCCCACCCTTGGTCTATCAGTGATGTTAAAGATCTTGTGTAATTCTTTTGTGTATTCTTGCCATTTCTGCTTCTGTTAAGTCTCTCCCATTATAGTCTTTTATCATGCCTATTTTTGCATGAAATACTGACATCTCTAATTTTCTTGAAGAGATCTCTTTCCCATTCTATTGTTTTCTTATTTTTATTTCTTTAAGCAAAACTTTTTATCTCTCTTTGCTATTCTCTGGGATTCTGAATTCAGCTGGGTATATTTTTCCTTTCTCCTTTTGCTTTCTTTCCTCAGCAATTTGAAAAGCCTCATCAACTTTCTCTTTTCTCTTGGAATTGTTTTGTTGCTGCCTCCTGTATAATATTTTGAATTTCTGTACATAGTTCCTCGGGGGATTCTACCAGATCTAATTCCTTAAATTTATTCATCGCTTCCACTTCATATTCATAAAAGCCCTTATTTAGGTCAAACCTACATGGTCTAATGATTTTCCTTATTTCAATTTAAGTTGGAATTTTGCAATACGAAGTTCATTATCTGAGCCACAGTTAGTTCCATGTCTTATTTTAGGGCTTCTCCATCTTTTGATGAAAAGTCTATAATAAATCTGAATTCTATGTTGACCATCTATCTGGTGATGTTCATCTGTAGAATTTCGTTTTGGGTTATTGAAAAAGTATTTGCTATGACCAGTGAGTTATCCTGACAAAACTATATTAGTCTCTGCTTTGCTTTATTTTGTACTCCAATAACTTGCCTCTCATTCCAATTATCTTTATTCCTACTTTAGTATTTCAATGACCTATGATGAATGTGGCATGTTTTTCTCACCTTTATTGACTGTGTGAAACTACTCCATTTTTTTCCTAAGGGATTTTACCCCACAGGATTATATGTAGTGATCACCTGAATTAAACTTCTAGGAGCAAGTTAATATGCTCCATTTTGAATATTTTTTTGAGATGCCTATGGGATATCCAAGTAAAGATGTCTTACAGGTAGTTGAAGGCTTAATCCACAGATTTAGAATCCATTTGAATAAAGGTGATAATGAAACTAGATGATGAGGTAACCAAGGAAGAGCTAGAAAAAAATGGATTAATAAACATCTTCAGGGTCACTTTATCTCCCTCTTCTCCAGACTCCTACAGCATTTATACTGTGCCTCAAAATTAGGTTTTATTGGACAATCATGAACTTCCATTCTTATTTAGTTTCATTCATTTGATTCTTCTCTGTCCCCTCTCTACCCCAACTACTCTGGACTATCCTAATTCTCCACTTGGGGACTACTCTGGAGGCTCCTGGAGGATAAGACAGAGGTCATGTCTTAACAGTTCTAATATACCATCCCCACCCTCACCCTGACCTCTCAGAGCACAGAGTACATACAAAATACCTGTATATTCACCAATTGTTGATTATAAAGAAATTAGCCTAGTTCTATCGTCCCCAGATTTGGGACTGAAGACATTCACAAAATGGAGTATGCAAAAAGCAACACACTTTTATTGGTATAGTTTAACCCATACAAAAAAAAAGACAGACCTAACTAGGAAAAAATATATTATCAGACAGGAGGAAGCCAGGGAAAAGTCTCTCAGTTATCTCAGTGACAGAGATCCATTTGGGTCTTGTTTCTCTGGTGGGGATGGCTAGGTTCTGGGGTACAATTATTGTCTGATCCCTGGAGGAAGAATAATTGTTTAAGAGCCTGGCCCCTGGACATGTACACAGATTACACTTGTTCAGAATAATATTTAATTTCCAGGGGCAACTAGATGTGTAGTGGATAGAGTACCAACCCTGAAGTCAGGAGGACCTGAGTTCAAATTTGACCTCAGACACCTAATACTTCCTAGCTGTGTGACCCTGGGCAAGTCACTTAACCCCAATAGCCTCAGCAAATAATAATAAATTTTTAATAATAATATCTAGCAGGATATTGTCATAGCAGGACTCCTCAGTGATAACAGGTTTTACACATAATGGATGAGTGCAAGATTTGCAGAAAACCTGGATTTAAATTTGGTCTCTGATTTTATTTGTATGATCATGTGCTAGTCACTTCTCTGATGTTCAGTTTCTTCACCTATAAAATGATACCTGGAGGAATACTGTAAGGCTTAAATGAGTCTTAGAGTCTCTATGGAGAGGCAGTGAGGTGGTGCACTGAATATGATCCTTATCCTGCAGTCAGGAACAACCAGATTTCAAATCTAGCCATAAACTTACCAGCTGTTGTGAAGCTGAGCCAGCCATTTAAACTCATTTTGTCTGGTTTTTTTCAACTGCAAATTTAAGATACTCATAGTACCTACCTCCTAGGATTGTAATGAGGTTCAAGTGAAGTATCTGCAAAGTGCTTATTACAGGGCCTAGCACATAGTGGATGCTTAATGGGTGTTTGTGAATATCAAATACTATATAAATATAAGCTGCTGTTGTCCGAAGGGCTGAGGTTTGCTCAATTGCATCTGATTGGTTTCCTATCTCTGAGAAGAGTCAAAGGTAGGATTTCCCAACGTTGACTATTTTCAGGTAGAGGGCACTATTGAAAAGGGATAAGGTGAGAATGGCAGGAAGGAAGAGGGGGAATGAATGTCTCCAGAAGAAGGAATCTTAAAGAAGTTCACCCATACTAGGGGTTTTGTAGAGTACCATAACTATTCTGGCTATGATGCAAATGATTCACAATCACATGTTTTCATTGCAGAGTGGTTATTACAGCCATAGGAATGAAAAAAATACTCCTACAGTTTTGTTCATTGTATAAAATCCGTGTAGTTAAATAATTCCCTCCGCCTCCCTAAAAGCCAGATGTTGAGCAATGGAAGCAGCTTTATTACAAATCCTCTGCATACTCAAATTAGCTGTTTGCAATGGGCTTTCACCTATAACCATCTATAATGGCTCTTTGCAATGAAGACCAAGAATTCATTAAAATTCCCTAGCATCTTCCCTGAAAGTTTATGCTAGAAACTTTTTTTTCTAATATGCAGATGGCATGTAAAAAAAGGTTCCCCCCCCATAGTAATTGTATCCCAGAGTTTCCAGGGATTATTTCAGAAATACTAGCCATTGGCTTTTTTGAGGGCTAGGGGGGTGAGGAGGTGGGGATGGAGGGAGGAGTTGTTTCTTTATGCTCATTGTTTGGAATTATGATACCAGTAACATAAGTGGATGAGAATAAGAAGTTGGGAAAGTCAGAAAGGAGGATAAGAAGTAGAATTAAAACTACCAGAATTGTGAATACTGAATAATTCAGCTTTTTAAAGAGAGGAGGTCTATAGGCATTATGTATATAAATAGTAATAGTGAAGGATACTAGATTCTCAGAATATCTTTCTTCAGTTCTATAGCAACTGCTCTGGGTTCTCACTCAACCCATTATACTAAGAACTCCTCACCTTATATTCAGTGGATATTCAATAAATGTTTATTGAACACTTGAATATGTTGAACTTCATCAAGTTGGCACAACTATCAAGCTTGTTCTATTAAATGAATAACAGAATCCTGATTCTGTCAGAAGCCTAAATCTTTTAGAGGTTATTAAGGATTTTAAGACTTCAATATCAGGAGAATCATTCCTAATCTGTTTTGTGGAATATTGAGATATAATCCAGGAATTTAAAAGTGGTTACTTCCTCCCACCCACAAAGGATAAGATATGATTTAGCTGGTTAGGGTTTGTGATGGATTTCAGGAATAAAGCTCTTCCCCCTGACTCTGCTTACTGGAGAAAAGCTACTAAATTTGCCCTGTCCCAGACTTGTTGATTAAAAACTCAGCAGAACTAATTCTTGGACCAGGAAAAGGAACTCTAGGCTGTGTCTCAAAAGACTATCTATGCAATGTGCAAAACATGTCAAAGCTCTACTTTTTTTGTTTTAGTGAACTGGAGAGTTCTGGTGGGGGAAAGAATGAATTGGATCAACTAAATTACTTTATCTACTTTTCTTCCAGTTCAATGATTTAAATTAAGAAATTAATCCAGTTCTTCCTCAACATCCAGTTTATAGACATAGTGATCAAACAGATAATATAGAATGAGGAGGCATATTCCTTTGAAGCCAAAGCTACCTCTCAGTGTCCATGTATAGTCATATATCTTCTTGATGGAATGAAGTTGTCTGGACGAAGGAATTTTTTTTTTTTTTCTTCTACCCAGGAGATGATAGAAAGGTAGTTTTTTCCTTCCTTGGCTTTTATTCAATTTTAGATGAATATCGGGTCTTATGAAATGGTCCCAAAGCAATCCTTTTTTCCCTTATGGTTTTTAGACGTTTATTGAGTACTAATCTTTTAGGAATCTTCTTTTCAAAGATGGGACTCTTACTGTAGGGACTTGGTATAGGTGACCGCAGAGGCTACAATAGAAATAGTGATATAAACATTGAGAAAAATTAAGACAATAAGATGACCCATGTGAAAGGTCTAAAAGAAAATCATATGTGCCTACTCATTGGAGAGGCTAAAAACACTCTTCTGGGAAGGGGAATCAGGATAACATCTGAAGCTACATTCTTTTACCAGGGATGGAAACTATGGAAATAAATATGGAAACTAGACTATCTTACAAAACAATTAAACATTTGCCTAGTGGTCTTTTGGAAAAACTGTTCAACTCTTTGTGACCCCATTTGAGGTCTTCTTGGCAAACATACTAGATCGATTTGCCAGTTCCTTTTCTTTCTCATTTGCCCAGAATCACATAACCAGTGAGTGTCTGGGAGAGATTTGAACTCAGGAAGCTTTCCTGACTCCAGGCCTAGTGCTTTGTCTACTGTACCACCTAATTGCTGAATAGACTGAACTTTATGTCTTTTTAGAATTGAAGAGAATGAAAAATAAGAAGAAAGCCATTGGACATTGTGCCTAAAGATTTTGTATCCTAGGGAATGATCAGGCCTAACTGGTACAGTATAAATTGTCAAGTTAGGATTTGAGGGAAGTCAAGAAGATTCCTCTGTGTCCTACAAAGCTCCCCATACATGTAACATTGCTGAAATTCCACTATTAGAGATTCATTCTTTTGAGTTGAACATTTGTCTTCTTTGTCAGAAATATACACAAGCGGGTCAGCTAGATGGTGCAGTGGATAAAACACCAGCCCTGAAGTCAGAAGGACTTGAATTCAAATCTGGCCACAGACAATTAACACTTCCTGGCTGTGTGACCCTGGGCAAGTCACTTAACCCCAATTGCCTCAGCAAAAAAGAGGGGGGGGG
>JAJPUD010006368.1:41916-58665 GCA_023553655.1 Myrmecobius fasciatus
AGAGAGAGAGAGAGAGAGAGAGAGAGAGAGAGAGAACATCCCAGATCTCAACAAAAGCTAAATTTCCCAGTCAAACTGGAGGTAGATGGGCACTGACCTCCACCAATGAGGAGAGAGAGTCCCATTCAATCAGCTCTTTGAGCCTAGGAGGACATGAGTGGGCTAAAACTCCACAAAAACTGAAAAGATCAGCTAAATTTGTATATTTGTAATCATCATTTCTAATATAAATATTCCTTTGAAAAAGTGAATCTGACTGTTAATAGTTCAATGGAGCTGCCGTAGTTAGATGTCAGCAGTGGATAGAACACCAACCCTGAAGTCAGGAGGACCTGAGTTCAAATCTGGTCTCAGACACTTAACATTCCCTATCTGTGTGACCCTGGGCAAGTCACTTAACCCCAATTGCCTCAGCAAAAATAAATAAATAGTTCAATGAAGCTGAGGTATGAAAGATGCTGGAGATATTGGCAAAGAGCTGAGACATGGCAAGCCCCCACAGTGGCACCCTAGTGCCCTGAGAGAGGGATGGAACATAGGGCACCTCTTCAGGCCTGACAAGCCCAGGGCTGTGGGTCAGGGCAGGGCTACAGCTGTACTAAGGGACTGGCTCCCATGGAGCTTACTCATAGGTGCCCTTCCTGGCTCCAGGGGTCAATGCAGAAGCCTTGGGGCTTGTTTGCAGCCAAACGCTGCTGAAGGACTTGCATTTGAAGATCCCTTTGCTGGCTGTTGAGCCAAAGGACCCCCAACTCATGGGATCTTTTAAAAGGAGAGCCAGCTTCCAGGCCGTCTCACAGACAAATTATCTGTTTGTCCAGCAGTGAGCTCTGTTTCTAGACCCTCCCTGTGAGGGAGAGAGCAGGGTGTGTGGGGAGACAGTGTGTCCTTTGCTCCAACCCCACTCCCATGTGGAGAGACTTGGCTTCCCTCTTTTTGCTTCCTTTCCTCAGTAGGTGCCTGAGGATCTGCCCCAGTTTGTCCAGAGGGGCCTGAATTGACTGTGGAGAACTGACAGTAAAGAGAGATTCTCAAAGGAGGCAGCTACTGTCAAGACCAGCCCTGGCCCACTTGGTGGTCATCTTGGTTTTTTTTTTTTGTTTTTTGTTTTTTGTTTTTAAGCTTTTTATTTGTAAAACACATGCATAGGTAATTTTTCAACATTGACCCTTGCAAAACTTTCTGTTACAAAATTTTCCCTCCTACCTCCCACCCCCTCCCCTAGATGGCATGTAGTCTAATACATGTTAGTTATGTTAAAATGTTTGACAGATTGAATATATCTATATATTTATACAGTTGTCTTGCTGTACAGGAAAAAATAAAATAATGCAAGCAAATATCAATAGAGAGTGTGAAAATGCTATGTTGTGGTTCAGACTCAGATCCCACAGGCCTCTCCCTGGGTATATGTGGCTTTCTTCATCACTGAACAGCTGGAACTGGTTTGAAACATCTGGTTGTTGGAGAGAACCATGTCCATCACGATAGATCATCTTATAGTCTCATTGTTGTTGTGTACAATGATCTCCTGGTTCTGCTCATTTCACTTAGCATCAGTTCATGCAAGTCTCTCAAACTTGTCGCATCTAGTATTTCTTCTGAGTTAATTCAATTTTGCTTTGCTCAAAGTGCACAGAACCTTCTTGGATGAGGGTACCCCATGCCGGGAGGTCCTGTGCCAATATCTCCCATGTCATACAATCAATTCCAAAGTTCTTAAGAGAGACCTTGAGAGTGTCCTCGTATCACTTTTTCTGACCACCTTGTGAACACTTCCCCCTAATGAGTTCTCCATAAAACAGTCTGTTTGGCGAGGGTACATTTGACATTGGGACAATGTGGCCAGCCCAACAGAGCTGTGCTCTCTGCAATAAAAAATAAATAAATAAATAAATAAAATAAAATATAAATAAAAAATAAATATAAATAAATAAATAAAATAAAATATAAAAAAATAAATAAAAAAATAATAAAATTAAGTTGGAATGGTTGGCAGTTTAGTTCAGAAAAGGACTTCAGTGTCTGGTATGTTATCCTTCCAGGTGATCTTCAGAATTTTCCTAAGATAATTCAAATGGAAGCAATTCAGTCTCCTGGCATGGTGCTGGGCAGATTGTTCATCTTTCACAGGCATACAAATGGCTCTATAGATCTTCAATTGGGTAATCAGTCTAATACCTCTTCTCTCTCACACTTTCCTTTGAAGCTTTCCAAACAGTGAGGTAGCTCTAGCAATGAGTTTCAATCTCATTATCAATATGAACATCCCTGGGAAATATACTCCCAAAGTAAGTGAACTTATCCACAGCATTCAAAACTCCATTTGCTGTAACTGATGGTTTCATGTATCAATGGTATGGTGCTGGTTGATGGAGGACTTGTGTTTTCTTTGTGCTGTTAGGCCAAAATTAGCACAAGCTAATGTCTGTTCTGCTTATATCTCTTCAAAGGCAGCTTTTACATAGAATAATTCAACCTTCTTATAATTAACTTAAATAGTGCTTTGCTTGCATACATCTCATTTGATCTTAATTTGTAACAATCTTGATTTGAGCTTTTTTTGGCTTTGTAGTCATCTCTACAGGAACCAAAAGGTAAACTCTGATGAAAAGTTCAGACTGAACAGTGTGTAGGAAATTGGGTAGATATGGAAAACTTTGCTTTTGTGGAAAAAAAAATTAAAAGCTGTCACAGGAAAAGAGATGAAATTAGAGATTGCCAAGCTTCTAAAAGCCCCTCCCCATTACAAGGGAAATTCTAAGACAGAGATATATGGAAAGGATGAGGTCACAGGAAAGATTGGGAGGAGATGTCTGTAGAGGATGTGAAAAGAACAGTCTTCCTTCAGCCAAGCTGAGTGTTCTCAAATTCACCAGCCAGAAAAGTATGTCTCAGGTCCTATTCCCTGTGAAACTTGCACATGGACAGTCCTTTTTGAAAACTCCCATAGGGAATGGATGACTTGTCCACTACTTAAATAATAATAATAATAAAAAACCCAAAAGATAAAAACCCCCACGAACTCTTGTTTTAATCTCAGCTTTCATTTTTAAAAATACAGCTCCCCATTTCTCTACTGAGACACCCTTTATAACAAAAGATTTTTTAAAAAAGAAGAAAAACAAAGCAGGCCAGTAAAATTAAACAGATCAACCAAGTCTGATTGTATATGCAGTGTTCCACACCCATATTCCCCCATCTCTGCCAAAAAGGCAGGGCAGCACTTTTTTTTTTTTTTTCTCTTCCTTCAGGATAGAATTGGTCATATTTTAATTATCTTTGTGTGTGTGTGTTGTTCTTTTGTGTACTGTCCTTTTCATTTCCATTGTCATTGTCTATACTGAGAGGCAACAAGACTGGAAAGAAGTATTTATTAAGCATGTACCAATCATTTTATAAATATCTCAATAACCCTGAGAGGTAAGGGCTATTCTTATCCCCATTTTACAACAGGGAAAATTCTGGCTGAAAGAGGTTAAGTGACTTACTTAGGACCATTCAGATAATAAATGTCTGAGGCAATATTTAAACTTAATTCTGGTTATGGCCAAAGCAGAAATTTGTTTTGCTTGACTGAATATTCATTTCAAAGATTTTTTTTCCCCAAAAGGGGACAGGGTGAAGGGGGAGAGAAAATAGATTCTGACAAATGAAAAAAAATTAATAATAATAGCTTTTGATTATTCAAAATATATGCAAAGATAATTTTCGACATTCACCCTTGCAAAATCTTGTTACAAATTTTCCTCCTTCCCTTCCTTCCTTAGTCTCATAGACTAAGAACTTTAAAAAGAAGGTAACTTCTTGAGGGCAGTGCTTTTAGGAGGATGGTATTTCTATGCAGCAGTATCTGACATTAATAAATATTATCATGGAGCTTGGTAGTGAAACTGGGGAACATTTTTTCTCTTATTCTGCCCAACTCAGGGTGAGAAAGAATTACAGAAAAATCTTGCTGCACTTCCCCCATCCCTTCTCATTTCTTTGGATCACAGCATTTAAGGATATATACTCCCATCGACCACCCCAATCCCTATGGGCAAGTAGGGAGTACTGGAAAGCTGGGGAATTGAGACCTTGAGTTTTTCCTCTGGGTTTGGGAAAGAGAGGGAAGAATGTAGAGAAAAAGAAAGGGAAAGAAAGAAGAGGAAAAAAGTGAAAAGGGGGAAGAGATAAGTAATGAAAGGGAGGAGAAAAAAGGAAGAGAAGAAAGGAGAAAGGGGAGAGGAGGAAGGGAAGATGGGAAGGGAGGAAGAAAGGAAAACGGAGAAAGGAGAGGGAACAGAGGAAGGAAAAGGAGTAGAGAAAAGGGGAAAAGGAGAGGAAAGGGGAAGGGAGAAAGGAGATGGAGAGAAAGAAGAGAAAGTCATAGTTCAGGATTAGTCAACTTTAAAATAGCATTCGTTTCCAATTTTAGGGTAAGGACATCTGAGCAATAAGTACTAATGATTTAGGCAGGCACTCTGATAGCTATGAAACATTAGTTTAAATCAGATGTTCTCAAACTTTTTGATGTCAGGACCTCTTTACAATCTTTTATTGAAGATCTCAAAGAACTTTTGTTTAAGTGGGTTATATCGATAAATGTCGCATTAGAAATTAAAACAGATAACTTAAAAAACATTTTATTAACTCAAGAATAACTATAATAAACCCATCACTGTTCATGTAAACATTGAATGAAAAAAACTTTATTTTCTAAAACAAAAAAAGAACGGCAAATCCCTTTTAACTTTATGCCTTCATGGATTCTCATCAGTGCTTCTGCACTCCACCTATAGCACTAAGTAACTTGAAAATCCAGCCTCTCCCGCGGGGGTTTATAGTTGAAAAGGGCAGGAGTATTTTAATAGGCAAATAATGTCTTACTATTATAGTTTTGACCTCAGACTTCACTAGTAGAGCTCCTGGTTTAGAGATCTTAACCTTAGCCCTGCAGGTCAGGGACTAAAAGTGGACCACCCTAACCAGAGAAGACACCGCCTCCCGCAGACCCAAAACTCGGTCTCGGGGCCGAACTCCTAGGAAGGCCCCGCCTCACGACGTGCTGCGTCACTTGCGGAACTTCCGGGATTGCTTTGCCGGGACCTCGGTTAGAAGCTCAGCCGGAAGGGGAGGGGCCCCGCCAGCTACAAATTTTTTTTTTTTTTTTTTTTTTCCCCCCAGTCTCCAACATGGACGGCACACGTGTGTCCGCTTTAGCCGTCTACCGCTTGCAGGAGCGTGCCGGCATCATCAAGAAAGAGATCCCCAGTCGACTGCAGAAGCCGAGAAAAGGCCACCTTCTGGCTCTTTCCAAAGACATTAAAAAGAAGCAAAAGCAGAAGGGGAAGAAAAAGGTGAGCTTGACTAAGGGATGCTCCCAGGTAGGGCTAGAGGTGCTCGAGCTGCTGCCAAAAAAAGATAATGACTTGAAAGTGGAAGGGGAGCCCGAGGCAAGAGCCCCGCAGGCTAGTTCGCTTGTAACCGAAGTAGAAAAACGGAGCAGGAACCTTAGGAGGCAGAAAGCCCAGACTGAAACCGCGGAGCCCGAAAGGGTACTATCTCCGACGGCTCAGGCTGAAGAGGAGAGGGAGGTGGAATCGCCTCCTGCATCTACGGCAGTAGAGAAGAGGAGCGGGACCTCCGGCAATCAAAAAATCAAAAGACAGACAGAGCTGCCTGAAAGGGTCCAGTCTCGGACCCAGACGGTTGTGGTGGAAGAGGAGAGAGAGGCGGGGCCATCTGCAGTTGCTGAGAAAGTGAGCGGGGTTCCAAAGAATCAGAAAGTCAAGAAAAAGAGTGCTTTGTCCCAGACGGCTCAGGGAGGAGAGGAGAGAAAAGTGGAACAGACTTCTGAGGCAATAGGAAAACTGAGCGATGGTCTAAGGAAGCAGAAAGCCAAGAGAGAGACGGCGGATCCCGAAAGGGCCCTACTCCCGGTGGGGTGGGGAGCAGAGGAGAGAAAAGTGGAACAGCCTCCTGGGACTGTAGAAAAACTGAGCGAGGGTCCAAGGAAGAAGAAAGTCAAGAGACAGGCAGCGGAGCCCGAAAGGGATTTACCCCTGACGGGGCGGGTAGATGAGGAAAGGGAAGTGGAACCGTCTCTTGGGACGGCAAAGAAGCAGAAAATTAATCCACAGGTAGCGGAACCCGTAAGGGTCCCATCCCCAATCCCGACTCCCACTGTTGCCGTAGAAAAACTGAGCGGGGGCCAAAAGCGCAAGAAAATCAAGAGAGACCCTGTGGTGGGGGACAAGAGGAAGGTGGAAGAAGGGGCTAAAGGAGAGCTGGTAGAAGGGCACAGCAGCTGCGGAGCGGGGTCCGGGGCCCCTTCCTTGCAGCAGGTGCTTCAGGAGCTGGGCCAGATTCCACACAGCAAACGTCGGGCCGCCCGTCTCTTCGAATGGTTGATCTCGCCGCTGTCCGTTGACCATTTCTTCAGCTGGATGTGGGAGAAAGACGCGGTGCTTGTGCGTCGGGGCAACCCGGATTACTACCAGGGCCTGTTCTCCACGGTCGAACTGGACGCGGTGCTGCGTGGGGAGGACGTGCAGTTCGGGCTGCACCTGGACGCCGCACGCTACCGGAACGGACAGCGCGAGACCCTGAACCCGCCGGGGCGGGCCCTCCCGGCCACCGCGTGGTCTCTGTACCGAGATGGCTGTTCCCTGCGCCTCTTGTGCCCGCAGGCCTTCTCTGCAGTAGTGTGGCAGGTGCTGTCGGTGCTCCAGGAGCATTTCGGCAGCATGGTGGGCGCTAACGCCTACCTCACGCCACCAGACTCCCAGGGCTTCGCCCCTCACTACGATGACATCGAAGCCTTCGTCCTGCAGCTGGAGGGGAAGAAACTCTGGCGTGTCTACAAGCCCCGGGAGCCAGGGGAAGAACTCCCCCAGTTTTCCAGCCCTAATTTCGGACCTCAGGGTTTGGGAAAACCCGTGCTGCAAGAGGTGCTGGAGCCTGGGGATCTGCTTTATTTCCCCCGGGGCTTTATCCATCAGGCGGAATGTGAGCCTGGGGTGCATTCCTTGCATCTCACTCTGTCTACCTTCCAGCGCAATTCTTGGGGAGACCTGCTTGAACCCCTGCTGCCAGCGGCTTTGCAAGCTGCCTTGGAGGAGGACGTGGAATTCCGCAGAGGTCTGCCTAGGGACTACCTAGATTACATGGGGGTTCAGCATTCAGAATCTGGGGACCCTCGTCGAGGTCCCTTCCTGGAGAAGGTGCAGAGATTGCTCTCCCGCTTGGTACAGTATGCACCTGTGGATGCTGTGGCCGACCAGAGGGCCAAGGGCTTCCTCCACGACTGTCTGCCTCCAGTATTGTCAGAGAAGGAGCGGGCCCTGAGCGTGCATGGGCTGCCTGCTCGGTGGGAGGCCGGTGAAGCTTGGGACGTGGGGGCGAAAATTACCACCGAGACCCAGGTCCGCCTGCTTCGTCATGGTTTGACTCGATTAGTGAGCGAGGACGACAGTGTCCTGTTGTACTACACCGTGGAAAATTCTCGAGTCTATCATCAGGGGGAGCCCAAGTACCTGGAGATTGACTCCCAGTACACTGATGCCATCGAATACTTGTTCAGTTCTTATCCCGGTTTTGTGCAGGTGGGAGACTTGCCTTGTGATAATAGGAAGGATCAGATTGCCTTAGTGACCATGTTGTTTGAAAAGGGACTGCTCATTACCAAGAAACCTCTCACCCCATAGCCATTTCTTGTTGAGTCGAAGTGAAAATAAAAATATTTTTGTTTCTACTCCCTTACCTTGTTAATTCTCTTTGACTATGTTCATACTTACCTCTAAGGCTTTTTCCAAGTCACAGGTATCAGAAAGTGACAGGGTGAGGGGGACATCAGAATCTAGGTACATAAAGAAAAGAAATCCTATCTGTAGAAGCAAGCCTTGCTCATCTCTGTGTATTAGGTACATCTGATATTTCATACAAGTTTGCAGGACCAGCACAGTCTTTCTGATTTAGAATGTGAATAAACTGTTTTCATTCAATTATTAAAACGTATTCATAAGAAGAACTCTGCTTGGCTGGGGGAAATTCAAAATTAGAGTAAGACTGGGTCCCTGTCTATCTAGAGTTTATTTAGGTTCTATTTCAGAAGATTAAGGGTAGGATTCTGTTGGTGGGAGAGGATTATTATTGTATGAAAGATAGAATTCACTAAAATGCCAAAGAATTTTTCCAATTAGATTACATTGGATGGTGTTAGGAAAGAAGGTAAGTCTAAAGTAGCAAGTAAGGAAGGATCTGTGGAGTAGCACTGCCTTTCAGTTTTTTGAAGAAGAGTATTTTTTGTGGGAGAGGGAGTTATCCTTTTTAAATTTTTTTTAAAATAACAAATAGTTGGTAACCTGAACTTCATTCATCAACAGCTCCATACTTAAAGTTCCATACAACAGTTCCATACTTAAAGGAACTTTTCTCTTTAGGCAGCATTATTGTCTTTGTAGTATGCCCATCAGTCTATTTTTGTTAATTTAAAAAAAAATATTTTCAGTTGTAAATAATCTATTTCCCATTTTTAAAATGTTTTATTTTCAGAACTAAAATGGAAGGCTACATGAGCTCTAGTTTTACAGTCTTATGGACTAACTAGTGAGAAACTGCCTGTAGGAAACAAAACAAAAAAGTGACCTTAAATTGGAGAATCATGGTAAAGATCTGCAGAAAAAGGGTGATACCCAGAAAAGTACCAGCCCATTCAGGAGCTTATAAATTTGTATTGATGACACTATTAGACAAAATTTACACCGGGAAACTTACCTTTAAAAGCATCTTTGAAAAAGTCTACAAAATGTGATGGTTTATCTTTTTGGGGACGGCTGAGATAAATGTATTTTGTTTCCTGCAGAATGGTTTCAGCAATTTCCTCAGTCTTCAATATTTTATTGGTGATCAAGTCTTTCTGATTTAGTTCAGAAATCTAGGCAGAAAGTAACAAAGCTAAAACATCTATACTAGATTGTAAAGGACATTTATATAGCTGTGAAAAAAAACTAAACACAGTACATGATTAGACTATGTTCCATATTTAAGTGAATTTTAGAGCTGGGAATTATTTTTGGAAAAAGATCAGGGAGGAGAAGATGATATAGTAGGTATGAGAGTTCCATGTAGAGAAGGAACAGTACATTTAGTATTGTACTATACTAAATACTACATTAAGTTCAAGTGCCATCTTCTTGCCAAAAGAGATTTTTCAAGTACAATCAGTACTTGTACCTATTTCCCTCAGAGTAAACTCTTTTTCACTGGGAATTCTTGATACTACTGTCTTAGGAAAGAAATTCATGAGTGTTTGTATTACTCAGATTAGTCAGGTGATCTACAACCTATAATAAGAGGCAGATTGTCACCTACAGGGTAGAAAAATAGCCCAGAAATTCATATGTAGACTTGTGCATGAGATTATTTTCTGTTTTACTTATCATTTACATATCGTTTGGCAGCTTGGACGATTCCAGAAATTGCTTGAGAGAGTACAAGAGCAAACAGCTTTGGTCCAAGCTCAGGGGAAAAAATATCCCCGGTTTTGAGAATGTACACCAAAAGAAAATGTGAAGATATCCTAATGCTTTATCATAGTAAAATGAGTTGTTTAATCAGAGAAAATAGCTTATAGCAGGACCCTTGAATAATCACTGCTCTCTTTTTAATAACCTCTTTTTAAACCTTCCACAACTCACCCCACCAATTCGTTCTCATTTTCTTTCCTCTTTGCAATTAAAAATAGGTTGGGTTCCTCTATTATGTACAACCTTTGGTTGGGTAGCATATTAAAAATTTAAAATATAGTTGGGGAGAGGGGTGTGCTGAGAAAGGAAGAAAGCCTCTTTACACTAAGGGGAAGAGAACAAGTGTTTATTAATTATCAACTAAATGCCAAGTACAGTAGTAAGGGCTTTATACATATTATCTTTTTTTTTTTTAATTTTATTTGCTGAAGCAATTGGGGATAAGTGACTTGCCCAGGGTCACATAGCTAGGAAGTATTAAGTGTCTGAGACCAGATTTGAAACCCAGGTCCTCCTGACTTCAGGGCTGGTGCTCTATCCGCTGTGCCACCTAGCTTCCCCTATAGATGTTATCTTATTTGATCCTAACAATAATTCTAGGAAGTAAGAATATATCCAGGATCTGAGGCCAGTTTGAACTCAGGTCTTACTGATTTCGGATCTTGTGCTCTGTTATGTCACTTGCCTTATTGTAATGTTGGATAACCTGGGAAATAATCACTTCTAGATCTCTGGGCACCAAATCAAGTTTGTTCCTGAAACAGTAGATGATTCTAAAGGAAATTAGGTCAGAATAACTACTAAATTTTGCCAGCCTGAAGAATTTAATGAACTCTTAAGTTGGTTGGACATTTTTCAGAGTTACTAATGAAAAACTTTATTTTAGCTTTATAGACATTTTATTCAGGAGTTCCAAGTGACAATTGTCTAAAATAAATATACTAGATTTTTGAATATTCCTAATTTCTGGAAATTGTGCAAAATAACAAAAACTTTGCACTTATAAAGCTTTTAAAACTTCAAATCCAGTAACTTAATAAGCGTGCTTTCTCTGCTAAGGCACTGTGATAGGTGATTTTTAACTTTTCAGATTGCTTTTATATCTTCAGTTTTGATATATTTCAGCAGTAACTCTGAAAGTTAAATGTCTACCCTGTGAAATAGGACAAAAGAGGCACCATGGAAAATTTAGCTTTTGGAGTCAGAGGACTTTGGGTTTAAATATGAGCTCATTATCTTACTAGTGTGTCCTTGGGCAAATTAAGCAGTCAGTTAGCATTTATTAAGTGCCTTCTGTGTACCAGACTTTGTTCTAAGTATTGGAGATATGAAGAAAGACAAAAACAAAAAACTAGGTACTACTCAATCACAGTCTAATGATGGAGATTTAAAAAATCATCTACAAACTAGCTATGTTTGAGTTCAAATTTAGCCTCAAACACTTATTAGCTGGGGAATCCTTGGCAAATACTTAACCTTTGTTTGCCTTAGTTTCCTCAACTCAAAAATGGTGAAAATTGTATTTAGCTTGTGGGGTTTTGAGGATCACATCAGTAAATCTTGAGGTGTACAGATTTTTCATCTTGAGTCTGCAGACCCATATCTAAAAGACATCTTTGCTTTTATGGGCCTTTTATACACTGAATTTTAATAAACAATATTAAAAACCAGACCTTATTAATTATCTTTTCTCTTAAACCTTCCAAACCTCTTTGACTTCATTTATTTCTGTGGCATCATCATTAATTTAAATACTCTCATTTGTCCATAACCTTAAGATTATTTTTTATTTTCTTCCTTTACTTCTGCTCTCTCTACATCTCCTTCTACTCTCCTTTTATTTCTATTTCCATTACCCTATTATAGACACTATCTGCCTAAGCCAGCCTTTTTCAAGCTTTTTGTTTCAGGAATTGTTTATATTAAAAATTACTAAGAATCCCTTTCCTCTTCCCAAACCTTAAAGGCTTCCACATCCCCTTTCCTTAATCCATCTTTTATATTATGGTTGGAATAATTTTTCTTATGAAAAGATTTGACATAGAAATATCCAGTGATTCCCTATTGCCTACAAGGTAAAATTTGAACTTCTCTGTCAGGTATTTATGGCTTTTATCTTTTCATCTTTATAGAAAACATCTTCATATGCTTGGCCCTTGGCCAGATTGCATAATTCTTTGCTTATTTGTATGCTCCCTTTCCCTCTCCCTTCTCCCCAGTCTGCCAGTCCTCTCCTCAGCCACTGGACTCATAGCCCTCTCCTAATGATCAGTTTGTATCCTATGCATGAAATGCCCGCTTTTCTCTTTTACTTTTGAATACTTATCCATCTTTTTTTTGTTTTTGGTTTTTTTTTTCTTATCCATCTTTTAATGTGCAATTAAATGCCTAGTTCTCTGAGAAGTCTTCCTTAGTTCCTCCACTTCATCATGGCCTCATTTAGCACTTTTTAAAAAACTCTCTAATGGGTTTTTCATGTAATATTGTCTATTATAACTATTGGTGTTAAAATCTTACTCTTATTAGACTGTAAGTTTAATTAAGGATAGGACATGGTGTCCCAGCTAAACTTTGTTCCTTTTCCAGTCCTGATTCAGTATTCCTCTCACAGTAGGTTGGTTCTATTCTGTCTTAAAAGTATTATGCTGAAAAGTTATTATGGGATTAATGTGGAAAAAGCTCTAGATTTGGAAATGGAACCTGGGTATGAATTCCGGATCTGCTATTTAACTGCTATGTGACTTTGAATGTCACTATCTGATCAGGGTTTCAGTTTCCTCATTTATAAAACAAAAGAATAGGACTAGCTCCAAGTCTTTTGACTTTGATTTGAAAGATGATATAGAATTTTATGTATATATGGATGTGGATACGCATGCATATATAAATTATATGAAAATAATATAATTTGTGTAACATGTATACATAATATGTGTGCATAAAAATGTACACACATTTTTCTTAAGGAAGATAATTTTGGAGTTCTCTAGTATATGTCCCCTTTTCTCACACAGTCACAAACTGGCAGGCTCTTATGACTAGATGAGAAAATTTGACCAAGAGAAGGATCATGTAGCTTGTAAGTGAGGCTAGATTTGAACTCAAATCTTCCCAAGTGCAGGCCCAACACTATTCATTACCATCCAGTTGCCTTTTTATTGTTTGAGAGGCAGCTAGGGTATCTAGTGGACAACCTGAGTTCAAATCTAGCCTCAAGTACTTACTAGATATTCGACCCTGGACAAGTCAATTAATTCTATTTGCCTTAAAAAAAATTAATAAGGATGCCACTATTGACAGCTAACCTCTGAAAATATAGATGGTAGGATTACTTTCTTGGAATAAAATTTTCACCTAGTTATGGATGAATTTTTTGCAGCCCAAGATATTTGTTAATATCTACGTGTAAATGGGGAGAAATGTGGACACGTAAGTCAAGTGCTCCTATATTTCTATATATTATATATTTATATATAAACACATATGTATGTGTTCATGTAAGTATATATATACATTATATATATGATATATATAATAAATGTTTATTGACTGATTTACATGAGTAAATCTATGTAATATACATGTATGTTATATCCATATATCTGCCAAAGACCTTTGAAATGCAATTTCTAACCATGAACACAGCTTCCATGGGTCTACCTTTTTCTTGATCATTTGAAGCATCACTTGATTTCCTTCATCTTGTAAGTTAAGAATCTTCATTGCAGTGTTTATTTCCCTAAAAAGAAAACAATAGACCTTACAGGAAAGAAAAGTGGGAATCTCCAGGGCAAAAAAAAACAATTGTGCAATAATGAGTGTTATATGGTATGTCTCATCTTATTGCATGATACTGCTGGGACCTTGGTAGGTAAGAGAAGCAACATTGACCAGAGGAAGAGACCTCCCTGCTGGACAGTGAAGTTACCCCCGTGACCTGTGATCCTGGGAACAGCTTCTAGCTGTGTTGATATTTGGTGGATCCAATGATCTGGCAAAGGGTGGACCAATGCCTATCCTCTTAATTAAGCAGCCAGGGAAGCTTCTACAGTGGGGCTCTGGATGTCCTTTGAACAGGCTATCAGGGGAGCTGGAGAGCACGTATTTTATGATGCAGTGGGTTGGCTCTGAGACTTGTAGGAGCCAGCATAGTGTGGTAGAAAGAGAGTAACCTGTAGTCAGGTGCTCAGGGGACAGATCCCACCTCTGACACTTTTGTGACCTGAAGGCCTCATTTTTTTCAGCTCAAAAATGAGGGAGTTGGATTTGATTTTTTTTTTTAAACAGCTAGGTGAGATAGTGGGTAGTCTTCTGGGCCTACATTCAAATCCAGCTTAAGCCACTTAATAACTATGACCCTGGGCAAGTAACGTAACCCTATTTGCCAAAATTTCCTCATTAACAGGGAAAATAATAGCACCTACCCCTCAAGGTTGTTATGAGGATCAAGAGAGATAATATTTGTAAAGCATTTAGCACAGTGACTGGCACAGTAAACGTTCTATAAATTCTTTCGCCCATTTCCCCATCCAGTTCTACATCTTTGTCTTAGAGGGCTTACCTAAGAACAGCTTCGTGGCTCTCCAGGAGGAGGACATCTAGGAAGATGTCTCGGATTTTGTCTCCCTGAAGTTGAAGGGCAATGATGCTTCTACAGGCTTCCAGTCGCACACCTGGCTCATCCTCATAGTGGATGGCCCAGAGCAAGAGGTCTATTAACTGGGGACTTACTTGCCCAATCATTCCCAAAGCTGCCAAGAAGAGACAACAATCATTCTTTGTCACTTAGACTATAGCTTCATTCTCAGAACCAGAGTTAGGGAGCTTTATGAGTAAGAGAAATAGGTAGGTTTGGTGTGATTTGAAGGGTAAAAATAACTCTCTGTGAATCTGCACTTACTACTATTGGTATTCTTCATTTTAGAATGGGATAAAGGGAAGAAAGAGTGAACATTGATTTATTTTCCTTTTTTTTTTTTTTTTTTTTGTAGAGACAATATGATTTAAGTAACCCTCCTGATACTAGGACCAGTCACTGTGCCACCTAACTGGCCCAAACATTGTCTTTGGAACTCTTCATTTATGTTAGCAAATGAGCTTGGATTATTTATCAGATTTTCTAGTTTTGATACCTTAGGCCTCAAGAAGATGAGAAACATATAAATTAATTTTAGTGGGGAGTGGGATGGAGATTTACTATAATTCCTTCTCATTTCTTTCTAGCAAGTTAAAAATATACTTCCTAGATCTGTTTTTTCCCCCCACAACTTGACTTTGATGGAAATATTTTGCATAACTTCACAAGTGGTATCTTAATTGAGGGTGGGAATAAAGAAGAGAACCAAGAATTCAAAAATTTTAGAGACATACATTTTTGTTTTGAATGCAACTGAGGAAAAAACTATTAAATAAATAAATAAATAATAATAATAAAAAAAACTTTCCAACAACCCTTACTGTTGGTTCAGGATTATGCTAGGAGACAGTTCTTAGGAGGAAAATAGGGCATATTTATTTCACTATTAAATCTACTAATATGTGTCAGAGAAGGAAGCTGTTGTCTTCCTCAAATCCTCTTTATTCCAGGATTTTCCCTCTTTTAATTATTTCCTCTTTATCCTGTATATAGCTTACTCTATATTTATTTATTTGCATGTTATCTCCCCCCATTAGACTGTAAGCTCCTTGAAGGCAGGAAATAGAGCTGTCTTTTGCCTCTTGTTTACTGTATATCCAACTCCTACTTCAGTAATCTGGCTTTTATTTGTCAGCCTTGTTTCACTCAGGGCTGCTATTGAATGCTATACCTGTTGAGTTCTCTCACAAGAAGACCTGTTTGTTCTTTCAAGTCTACTAGATTTTTGTGTTGTTTATAAGTGTACGTGTACTATTCGATGTACTAGTGGTGAGAAGAATCAAATTTTCAAAAGTTTTTATACTTTTTTAAAGTCTTGATCTCAGAGTGAGATCCCCACCTGTCACAGTAATCAAACCAAGGTTGGGTAATTAGACAATTTTTAAGGCACCTTTTCTAATCCCTTCCTACACACAGAGGTGAGTAATGAGATCCAAGGCTGCTCAGCTACCCAGAGGCTGCCAAATCCTCCTGGGGCTTCAAGTGAGGCCCTATGGCCTGGGCCACCGGGTGCAAGGCTGAGACCCCAGCTCCCAGTGAACCTGCTGCTGCTTCATCATTCGCCTATCACCACAGGGCTTTGAGATAGGAAGAAATGGTAAAACAGTCTGATAATGTTTTTTGATTCCTGCATAATAGCTTCCATTTGAATTGCCTCAGGAAGATTCTGAAGATCACCTGGCAGGATAAGACACTGGACACTGAGTCCTTTCTCAAACTCAACTTCTAAGCATTCCAACTTTATTGCAGAATAAATAAAAACTGTTGAGTTGGTGACATTGTTGGAATGACAAATGTGTACTTGCCAAAAAAAAATATTTTATGGAGAACTCACACAGGGCAAGTGCTCTCAAGGTGGTCAGAAACAGCCATATGAGGACACTCTCAAGGTCTTTCATAAGAATCAGTT
The DNA here is from genome assembly GCA_023553655.1 of Myrmecobius fasciatus. Classification (NCBI taxonomy): domain Eukaryota; kingdom Metazoa; phylum Chordata; class Mammalia; order Dasyuromorphia; family Myrmecobiidae; genus Myrmecobius; species Myrmecobius fasciatus. The sequence goes on from JAJPUD010006368.1 coordinate 57,974, forward strand.
GTTCGACACAGAAGACACTGGCACAGGACCACCCAGCATGGCGGGCTCTCATCAGGGAAAGTGCTGTGCTTTATGAGAATTGCATTAGTCCAAAGGAAATGTGAAGTGTGTAAAATGAGAGAATCCACCCCAAAGGCTCATAGGGACTATTTGTGTCTGATTTGTGGCAGAGCCTTCCGAGCCCATACTGATCTGATTGGCCACAGTCAGACACTGTAATGTGGCTCTAACATAGTGATGTCATTTTGGTCATCTTCCAGAACAACAGACAACTACAGATTCAGGACTCAGATTCAGTGGCCTAACAAAGGCTTATTGATTTAGGCAGGGAGTTGGGCTGCAGAATTACTACTTTAAAGGCCCATTTTTTATTGTACCTAGTAAGTTGTGGTTTATGCTTCAGGGTAAGTAGCTGAAGAGTCCTTAGTATGGGCTGATGTATTCCTAGAACTAATTGTTCTACTAATCTACTATCATAAATACATATGTATGTATATATAAACACATATATACATATATACACACTATATATCTACAATATATTATATTTTATATGTCATGTATATTATATAACATGTTTGATCTATCATAAATTTATATTCATACATATACACACATATATACAATATACTATATTTTATATATGTCATGTATAATTGCAACATATACATAATATAGGATATATAATTATA
>JAJPUD010006368.1:58675-107733 GCA_023553655.1 Myrmecobius fasciatus
GTCATGTATAATTGCAACATATACATAATATAGGATATATAATTATATAACATTCTATAAAAATATAAAATAAAAATATACATACTATAGCATAGTATATATATATGCTAATCCACTAATTGTAGAATTATTAGTTTTTGATTTTTTTCTTCCATTATGTTTTACAAATGAATCTGTAGTCTATTCTCTTCCCCCAATTTTCCTCCACATATTTTATTTATCATTTTAAAAAAATCTCTTGTTTCATTTCTTTTAGGTATAGTCCTTGTGGCCATGCTATTTTTTCCCCCCTTAGACTTGTCCTTGGTGGAAGAGGTTATTATTTCTTTAGAGAGGGCTTTCTTACAACTTTGCTGTAATGTTTATAGAAAAGTGAGAGCCCTCTAGAACCTTTTACATCACAGTATTTATTAGAAATTAGTTTGTAGTCTAATCCCTTTGTTATGGGAAGCTAGGTGGCACAGTGGGTAGCATGCCAGGCCTGGAGTCAGGAAAACTCAGCTTCTGGGTTCAAAGCTGACCTCAAATCTTTACTAGCTGTGTGACTCTAGGCAAGACACTTAACCCTGTTTGCTTCAGTTTCCTAATCTGTAAAATGAGCTGGAGAAGAAAATGGCAAGTCTCTCTGCCAAGAAAACCCTAATGCAGCTGCAAAGAGTACTATATGACTGATAAACAACTGAACTGAAATCTTTTGGCTGCCATCTCTTTCCCTTGGCAAGGAGATCAAATGTTTGTTGGCCAACACATTATCCAGAGTCTTATTATGGGATGACTCTTGCTTTCATTAAACTTCAATAATAAATGTAGTAAACTTTGGTAATAAAAGTAAATCCAGATATTTGCTTTTTTTCATTTCCAAATGTGCATTGTTGATAGATTGTCTGAAAAGGTCAGACTATTGTAATGTTCACAGTATCATCTCTTTTTTTTTTTTTTTTTTTTTTTGCTGAGGCAATTGGGGTTAAGTGACTTGCCCAGAGTCACACAGCTAGGAAATGCTAAGTGTCTGAGGCCAGATTTGAACTCAGTTCTTCTTGACTTCAGGGCTGGTGCATCTAGCTGCCTCAGTGTCATCTCATTTTAAGCTTTTCTTCTACACTGATTTTAATTTGAGGCTTGGTTTTAATTAGTTGATGATCTGACTGCACATAGAAGGCAATTCATCTGCACATGTTTAACATATATGGGATTACTTGCTGTCTGGGGAGGGAGTGGGGAGAAGGAAGGGAGAAAAATTTGGAACACAAGATTTTGCAAGGGTGAATATTGAAAATCATTTTTGCATATATTTTGAAAATAAAAAGCTATTATAAAAAAAAAGAAGGCAATTCATCAGTAACCTCTCACTTCCTGTCTGTTAGGATACAATTTCATTTTAAAAAATGATTATATTGGTGCACACTGTATCCATTACTAAGATATATATATATATATATACATATATGTATGTATATATATATATACATGCAATATATCACATACATGCATACAGGTATATATATATGCAATACATCACATACATGCATATAGGTATATATATACATGCAATACATCACATACATGCATATAGGTATATATATATACACAAAAATATACTGCTCTCACATATGCATATACATATATACATACATGCATATATGTATGCATATCTATCTAGTTAATCTCCAAGGATTACAAAGAGCTGGACACAACTAATCGACAGAACAACATATCAATCATAGACTTAAAGCTTCTAAGTAATCTATAAATCTTTGTGTTCCTTTGATTTAACTATTGGCACAATGGTATAGCACACCGGGCCTTGAGGCAAGATGATTTGAGTTCAAATGTCGCTTCAAATCCTTGGTAAACTGTATGACCCTGGGCAAGTCACTTCACCCTGTCTGTAAAATAAGCTGTTGATAGAAATGGCAAATCACTCCACTATATCTGCCAAGAAAGCCCCAAATGGCATCATAGAGTCAGATACCAGTGAAAAACTACTGAACAACAAATAGCAGGGTGATTGTAGGGATGAAATGAAATATTTGTCAAGGCTTAACCCAGTGCTGGGCACATAGTAGACTTTAACAAATGCTTGTTTCTTCCCTTTGTTTCTTAGACTCAAACCATGTTTTTCTGCATGATTGCTCGTGCTTACTTTCACAAGGAAGTCACTGATTATTAAAATATATGTTTACTAGGTTTTGGGGACAGGAGGAATCTTGTCAAGTTCTTGATAGCATTTCCTTATGTCCTAATTCATGCATAAATTTCAGTAATCTTGAAAGCTGAAGGCTTTGCAAAGTGGGAGCCTGAGCTGAGCCTTGTGGGAGGAGTTTTGAGGGGTGGGATGAGGAAATGAGTGCATTATAGGCAGCCTGTTGGAATGTACTAAAGTAGGAAATGGGAGGCCAAATTCAGAGAATATATTTTAAGTCAATTGCCTGGAATATAGATTGTGTGAAGGATACTAAAGTGACAGAGAACTAGAAGGAAGGATGAGAATCAGGTTTTGGTTAAATGCAAGGCTGAGAAGTTTACATTTTAATCCAGGACATAATTAAGAACCACAGTTTTTTTTTTTTTTTTTTTTGCAAAGCAGTGACATCATCATCATCATCAATCAACAATAAACACTTGTTAAGTGCCTATTATGTGCCAGGTGCTTTACAAATATCACATTTGGACTTGGCAACAAACTTGTGAGGCAGGGAAATTGAGGTAGGCTAAGTGACTTGTCCAAGATCACACAGCTAGTGTCTGAGGATGAATTTGAACTTACATCTTTGTGACTTCAGGCACAGTGCTCTATCTCTTGCACTACTTGGGTGCTTCAAGATCAGACCTGTACCTTATGAAGATTATTATTATTATTATTTTTATAATTATGGCCTTTTATTTTTCAAAATACATGCAAAGATAGTTTTCATCATTCACCCTTGCCAAACCTTGTATTCTCTCTCTCTCTCTCCTCCCCTCCTCTCTTCCCTAGCCAGCAAGTAATCCAATATAGGTTAAATGTGTAAAATGATCAAGATTATCTTGACAGATATAAGAAGTGCATGAATGGCAGATGGGAAAAGCAGGGAGATCAGTTAGGAGGCTTAATTTTCGCAGGCTCTCTTCCTCTTCCTCCCTCTCCCCACTAGTGCCTTCCTTTAAGGATTATCCTATTATATATATATATATATATATATTTTTTTTTTTTTCCCATATTGTCTCCCTCATTAGAAACTAAGTTCCATGTTTTGACTTTTCTTGGTAGGCTCTGCACTTAGCAAAGTGCCTGGCATATAATAAGCACTTAATGCTTGTTGACTAATTGACTGCCAAAATAATCTAGAACCTTACTAGTAGCAATGTGAACGGAACAAAGGAGATGGGTGTGAGAGATGTGGAAGTACAATTGATAAGACTTGGCAAATGAATAACTATGAAGGATGAAGGAGAGTTTATAAGAGCATAAATCTAGACATCATCTGATCTCCTTGTAGCATTACACAAATGGGGAGCCAAATTTGCTCAGAGAGTGAGCATTAGACATAAGATTTGATCCTAGGTTCTTGAATTCTAGAACCATTCTATAAGACTGCCTCCCTTAGGAAGAATCAGAGATCTATCTGAGATTGTGACCTTGATCAATAAAAAGAATGATGTTGCCTACAAAAGAAAAAGGGACATTTGGAGGAGAAATGACTTCAGTGGGGATGACAATGGCTTTCATTTCGGACATGCTGAGTTTAAGACACCTATGGGACATCCTTGTCAAGAATAGGATTCAAGAACAATGTTAGGAGTTAAGATATATGGGTTCAAAGATAGCTCTTTCCCAGTATTTTCCCAGCATCAGCCAGAAGAGGTTAACTGAATAATTCTACAGACCATATTCTTACTTTACTGAGACAAGCCTTTCTACCTGTAAGAGTAACAGCATCTAGAAGGACTAAGTGCTAAGTACTGAGGACCTTAGAGGGATTAGACTCTTCAGGATGCCCAGTGGTGTTGGGTAGAATGCACTGACCATGGAATTAATTTAGAATTGTTTAGGGTCTGGTAATTATTGTTAAACAGTGCTCAGCACTGTTGTTCAGTTGTGTCTGAATTTCCACGACCCCCTTTGGGATTTTTTTTTTTTTTGGTAAAGATGCTGCAGTATTTTGCCATTTCTTTCTCCAGCTTAGAAGAGGAAACAGACATACAGGGTTAAGTGACTTAATCAGGGTCACACAAATAATACGTGTCTGAGATTGAATTTGAACTCTGGAAGATGAGTTTTCCTGAGAAAACTATGGCACCACCTAGTCCACACTTCATAAATACTTATTGACTGCCTAATTTATTGAACAAGATAAGGCAACGGACCAGCACAGCCCCTGATGAGCAAATTATATATATATATTGGAGTCATTTTCATAGATGTGATAATGAAACTCATGAGAACTGTTAAATTCACCATGAGAAAGAGTAAAAGAAGAAAAGATATCCCAGGACAGAGTACCAAGGGTTACTGCACACTTAAGAGGTCGAGGTGGATGAACCACATGTAAAAGTGACAAAAAAAAAAAAAGATTAAGAAGGATCTACTAAAGTCATGGAGGATAATCAGGAGAGAGGATCAGAAAAGGCAAGAGGAGGAGGAGCTGGCCAGTACTGTCAAAGATCAAGAAGATGAGGAGATTGGAAACAGAGGAAGGTAATCACATTTAGCAATAAAGAAATAATCTTACAACAGTTACACTTGAAAATTAGGTTGCAATTGGGCAAGTCACTTAACCCCAATTGCCTCACCAAAAAAAACAAAAAAAGAAAAAAGAAAATTAGGTTGTAAGAGGTTGAGAAATGGGTGATGAGGCAGAAGGCTCTTTAAAGAGTTTAGCAAAGAAAGGGAGGTCAAATAGAAGTGAGAATGGTTATGTTAAGTGAAAAATCTGGGTTTGGATTTTTCTTTTTGAAAATGGGATATATCTTGGTAGTTAGTTAGTTGGCTCAGTGAATAGAGTATTGGCCCTGGAGTCAGGACGACTTGACCTTGCTACATGATCCTGGACAACTTCCTTAACCCCTGATTGCCTCCAAAGAGGGAAAGGCGGGAGAAGATAGAATATATCTGGGCATATTGGTATACTGTGGGGAAGGAGCAGCAGATAGAAATAGAAGATACAAAATATTTCCATATTCACCATGCTAGCTAGAAGTTATTTTTAGTGGCAGATCTGCACATGCTAGTGTTAGCTCCAAGGGATTTGGGCAGATTGCAGTGGGAGTAATATAAGTAATGGCAACATGTGCTGTTATCTGTTTGTAATCAATTTAGAGAGATCAAGAAGAGGGGGACTGGCCTCTCTCAGATGGGCATAAAAATACAGAATCACAGAATTCCAAAGTTGAAAGAGACCTTAATGACTATACCACTCCATACCTGAAAGGAAATCCCATTATAACATACCTGACAAGTAATCACCTAGCCTCTGCTTCAAGATCTCTAGTGAGGAGGAACCTAGCTATTGATTAAACAGTCTACTTTTTTTAAAAATAGTATTTTATTTTTCCACTTATATGACTTTCAACATTCATTTTTGTAAGATTTTGAATTCCAAATTTTTTCTCCTTCCATCTTACCTTCCCCTTCCCCAAGACATCAAGCAATCTGATGTAGATTATATATATTTGATATATGTTATATATCATACCACTTTTATTTAATATTTTTTACCCAAGTAAATGTCAAAACAATTTTTAGCATTAATTTTTGGTTTTTGTTTTTATATTTCAATGCTGATCTTATTTTTTTAAACAAATCTAATTATCACCAGTAAAAAGCAAGATTAAGATTGACATTTTGAGAAAAGCAGCATTTTTTTTTGAAAATATGTTTAACCCAAAGTTATATGGAAGTGATGAAAGCAATGATTTCTGACAAATCAGAGGAATGAAGGCATATCATAAATAACAATGATATTTTAGGAATAAATTTAATTAACCTTCATGCTCAACATGAGCAATGTTTGTTTACAATAGTATTCATTTAAAATTTTTTTGAGTTCCAAATTTTATCCTTTGCTCCCTCCCTTTCTTCCTTTGTTAAGAAGGCAAGCAATTTGATATATGTTATAGAGGTGCAGTTATCTTTAAACACTTTTGGACAGTTCTAATTGTTAAGAACTTTTTCTTTATAACAAATTTAAATATGCCTAGGGGCCAGCTAAATATGGCAGTGGGTAGAGCACTGGGCTTGAAATAGGAAGACTCATTTTCATGAATTCAAATCTATCCTTACACTAACTGTGTGACCCTGGGCAAGTCATTCAATGCTATTTGCCTCAGTTTCCTCATTTGCAAAATGAGCTGGAGAAGCAAATGACAAACTCCAGTATCTTTGCCAAGAAAAACCCCAAATGGGATCATTAAAAAATCAGACATGACTGAAATAACTCAAGAACAATAAATTTGCCTCAATAACGTCCAAGTATTGCTTACTTCTGATGTGAAAAACTTAAAAAGTCTGAACACAGCAATCATGTTCCCTTGAGTCTTCTCTTATTTTGACCAGGATTGTGAGCTAAGAGTAATTCCAGTAAAACTTTACAAAAACAGACTGGTCAAGCTTTGGTCTTCAGGCTGTAGTTTGCCAACTCCTAAATTCAGCTTATCTTGATGTGATTGACTTCAAACCTTTCACAGTCTTGGTTACTTTCCTCTGGATGTTCTCCAGTTTATTAGTGTCCTTCTCAAACTGTACCCAGAACATTTCTCCAGATACGGCCCGATTAGGCAAAGTCCAAGAAAGACTGACACCACTTTATTACTAGAAGCTATGTCACTCAGTTAACCAGAATATTGCATTAGCTTTTGGGTTTTTTGACTGCTGTATAACACTGCTGACTCTCACAGACCCCAAAGTCCACTAAATGCCATGTTTCTTTTTCAAGCAAACAATTATCTGTGTTCCTTTTATCTCTCTCCCCACATATATACATGTATTTTATATTTTTTTTTTATTAAAGCTTTTTATTTGCATAACATATGTATGGGTAGTTCTTCAACATTGATCCTTACAAAGCTTTCCGTTACAAATTTTTCCCCCTAGTCCCCTCCCCTCCCCTAAATGGCAGGAAGTCTACTACATGTTAATTATATTAAAATATTTGACAAGTCGAATATATGTATACATGTTTCCATACTTATCTTGCTGTGCAAGAACATTCGTATCTACATGAGCAAAAAAATCTGAAAAAGGAAACTCAATGCAAGCAATCATCGATATAGAGCATAAAAATGTTATGTTGTGGTCTATATCTCATATCCCTCTGGGTGTATATGGCTTTCTTTACTGAACAATTGGAACTGGTTTGAAATATTTTATTATTGCAGAGAGTCATGTCCATAAGATTTGACATTGTATAGTATTGTTGCTGTGTATAATGATCTCCGGGTTCTGCTTGTTTCACTCAGCATCAGTTCATGCAAGTCTCTCCAGGCCTCTCTGAAATCATCCTGCTGGTCGTTTCTTACAGAGCAATAATATTCCATAACATTCATATACCATAATTTATTCAGCCACTCTCCAATTGATGGGCATCCATTCAGTTTCCAGTTTCTAGCCACTACAAAAAGGGCTGCCACAAACATTCTTGCACATGTGGGTCCCTTTCCCTCCTTTATGATTTCTTTGGGATATAAGCCCAATAGAAACACTGCTGGATCAAATGGTATGCACAGTTTGATAAGTTTTTGAGCACAGTTCTAGATTGCTCTCCAGAATGGTTGGATCCATTCACAGTTCCACCAACAATGCATCAGTGTCCCAGTTTTCCCACATCCACTCCAACATTCATCGTTATCTTTTCCTGTCATTTTAGCCAATCTGACAGGTGTGTAGTGGTAACCTCAGAGTTGTCTTAATTTGCATTTCTCTGATCAATAGTGATTTGGAGCACCTTTTCATATGACTAGAAATGGTTTTAATTTCTTCATCTGAAAATTGTTCATATCCTTTGACCATTTATCTATTGGAGAATGGTATATTTTATATTTGTGAAGATGAATTTTTTAGCCCAAATATAAGATTTTACACATTTTTCCACACTGGATTTCATCTTCTTGTGGTTGTTCAATTGTTCCAGTCATGTCTGACTCTCTGTGACCCAATTAGGGTTTTTTGGGGTTTTTTTTGGCAAACATGGTAGAGTGGTTTGTCATTTCCTTCCCCAGCTCATTTTACAGATGAGAAAATTGAGGCAAACAAGATGAACTGACTTGCTCAAGGTCATATAGCAAGGGTCTGAGGCCATATTTGAACTCAAGTGCTCCTGACTCCAGATCTGGCACTCTCTATCTATTGCACCTTTATCTTCCTAAACTCATCCCAATATTCTAGCCTAGCAGAATCTTATTTAATAGTTCTATTTACTTCTTATTACCTATAAGAACAAATAATATATCTTTCATAACCTGGTTCCTTTCTACTTTTTTTTTCTGTTCCTTGCACAAAACATATTTCAATTCCTGGCATTTTCACTGGTTGAATCCTCCATTTCTGGAACTTTCTCCTTCCTTATCTCTGCCTCCTTGCTATTTTTAATTCCCTGTTAAAATCCTACCTTTTGCAAGAAGTTTTTCTGATTTTTCTTAACTTTAATACCTTTCCTCTAAGATAATCTCCATTTTATCTTGTATATATCTTCTTTTGTACACAGCTGTTTATGTGGCGTTGCCATCATTAAACTGTGAGAACTTGCAGAAGAGGACCTAATTTTGCCTTTCTTTGTAAATTCACCACTTAGCATTGACTTAACTTGTATCCTAACTATCATCTGACATGTTTGATTTTCTCTCCTAGCTTTATATTATTTGCAAATTTGATAAGTAAACCATTTACTTTTTGCCAAGTCACTGATAAAAATATTTAAAAAATAAGGTTAAGCACAGATTACTTGAGCACCCCAATGGAAACATCTTGCCGATCTGATTTTGAACTATTAACAACTAATCTTTGAGAATAGGCATTCAACCCATTCCAAGTTCCTCACTGCATTTATTGGCTAGTCCACATCTCTCCATGTTTTCCACAATAATAGAATGAGATATCTTATTAAATGATATACTAAAAAAAAACTAGGTAAATTATATCTATAGTGTTCTTGTGACCTACCAATTTAATACCTGTCAAAAATAGAATAGGAAATAAAGTTGATCACTATAATGTTCTTGATGAAGCTATGCTGGATCTTTGCAATTGCTATTTCCCTTTTAGGATTTTTACTAACCATATTGTTAATTCCTGTCCCAGGAATTGAGATCAAATTCACTGTCTGAAACTTTTCAGACAAAAAAAAGTTCTTTCCTTTTCTGAAAATTAGGACAATACTCACTCTTTTCCCATTTCCCATGATTTTCTGGGTATTACTTTTCATGGCTCAGCAATCACATTTGCTAATTCTGTGTGTGTATACACACACATACATACACATATACAAATATACTCACATATATATGTAGATATAAACAAACATATGTATATATATATTTTATTAACCTACAACTAAAAATCAGCATTTCATTCATTTATTATTTTCAACAATAACACTAACATTATTCTGGCTAGAGATGAGATATCACCAAACTGCCAAAGAGGTCCACAAAAAGACTAAGAACCCCTGTCCTAAGGCCAGTTCCAAATTATATCAATCTTAATTACAATCAGATGTCCTGCATAGAATGGATGATCAATCTGAAATCCATGAACTTAATTAAAAAAAAATCAATAATTATTTCAACGTAATTGGATTCCTCTGTGATCCTAGGTGTCTTATTTAAAAACATTTATTTTGAAAAGGAGATCATAGGATTCATCAAATTACTAATGGGTGTCAGGTCATACAAAAAATTTAGAAGATTCTGCTTTAGGCTGATATGATTCAGTTCCTCTAGTAATAGTCCATTCAAGGGTCTCACATTTAGAATACCAATAATACTCAAATGTTAGTTCATTGATGGTCAAACAATTGGGTCATTTTTAGCATTCTCTGACCCCTTTCCATCACCATCATGATAAGAAGGGAGCCATGAAGGTCTAAGGGACATTTAAAATAATTCTTTCTTTGATGAGTTGTCATGGCCAAAAGAATTTTATTGCTAGGTGATTTACCTACTGGTGATATGCCTCTCTGTGACTAATTAAATTATGGTCAAAAAGCAGACTAGGTCAGTTGTCTAAGGACTAGTCTGAAAGGTCATACCGTAACAAATGAGTGCATTAAGGAAAGAGCTAACTTTTCACAACTATGGCTATAGGAAGAATTCTTAACTAAATTAGGCTCCAGGATTACATTATTAAAAATATTCTGCACAAAAATTAATGTAGTTAGAATTAGAAGAGAGAGTTAGCTGGGGACAAAATTTTTTCAGCAAGTTTCTCAGGTCCAAGATGTACAGGGAATTGATATATGTGATAAAAAACAAGAGCCACCGTCCCCTAGAAAAATCAAGATTGAAAGCTAAGGACCCTGAAAATAGATCATAGGGAGAAACCAAACTTAGAACATTTTGTACATCTAGTTATGATCTTTGCCTCCCCAGGTTCTCTGCAGGGATTCAGCTAATAATTTACTTAAGAGAAGGAAGAGATCTTCTTGGTAGCTGGGGGGGTGGTGAGAGAAGAGCTCTTAGGGGAATATGAAACTGATTTTCCAATCTTAAATGACTCTTGTTCTGGGAAGATGAAGCCATTAACTTTTGTCTTACCCTGACTTATGTAGATGTTTGATATTGCCTTGTGAAATTTTCCTTGTTCAAGAATCCTAAAAACATTTCAAAATATCTTATGTTGGGGAGGGTTTCCTGCAGACATGTGGGGACTTTGCCAATTTGGACATTTCTCACTTTAAACAGAAAAATTATTAGGTTTAGAATACAATATAGATTTCTCTCCTCTCTCTCTCTCTCTCTCTCTCTCTCTCTCTCTCTTTCTCTCTGTGTCTGTCTCTGTCTTTCTCTGTCTCTCTCTGTCTCTCTCTTTCTTGTTAAGCTTGCAGAGCATAAACTTACATACCAATACTTTTATTCAACTACGAAATAACTATTTTATGTATTTATGCAGTAATCCATAGAAAAGAAGTTCTTAATCTTATTTGTGTCATGATTCCCTTTGGCAGTCTGGTAAATCTCTGGATGTCTTAGAATAATTTTTTTAAAAACTGAAGAATTATAAACGTCAGTTAAAATTCAGTTTTAAAAAAGAGAGATGTATTTTTCCCCCCCATTCAAATTTATAGACTCTCTAGATTCTATTCATAGACCCTTTGGGGGACTCTGTTCCCCAAAGTAGGAATTCTATAGAAAAATAATAGTCTTATAATGATATAACATATATTATATAATAATAATATATAATTATAATTCCAGGACCATTTATTTCTAAAATCAATGAAAAATATGAAAATAATAATAAGCAAACATTTATTATGTATCTACTGTATTTCAAGCACTATGCTAAAGAAACTGTGAAAATAAGATATTATCACTGTTTTTAAAACACACTCTATTGCAGGTGGGATATAAGACGTGAATTGGGGTAGTTATTACAGTGTTATGTGAGAGTTATAAATGGGGAAAGTTCATTATCATCCAAGAAGATAAAGTTAGGTTTCCAGAGTTAAGTTGGGTTTTAAGGGATAGGTAATAATTCAATGGGTAAAGAGTGGGAAGACCTCACACCTCTCAGGTTGGTTAAGATGACAAGAAAAGATAATGATAAATGTTGGAAGGGATGTGAGAAAACTGAAACACCCATGCATTATTGGAGTTGTGAAATAATCTAACCATTCTGGAGAGCAATTTGGAACTATGCCAAAAAGGGCTATCAAACTGTGTATACCCTTTGATCCAACAGTCTCTCTACTGGGTCTGTATCCCAAAGAGATCTTAAAGGAGAGAAAAGGACCCATCTGTGCAAAAATGTTCATGGCAGCCCCTTTTGTGGTAGTAAAGAATTAGAAAAGGAGCGGGTGCCCATCAGTTGGGGAGTGGCTGAACAAGTTGTGGTTCATGAAGTTAATGGAATGTTATTGTTCTATAAAAAATGATGCACAAGTTGATTATAGAAAGGTTTGGAAAGATTTACATGAACTAATGCTGAGCAAAACAAACAGAACCAGAAATACATTATACACAATAACAGCAAGAATGTGCTATGATCAACAACTGGTTTTTCTCAGTGGTTCTGTGATCCAAAGCAATTCCAATAGACTTTGGATAGAAAATACCATCTGCATCCAGAAAAAAGAACTGTGGAGACTAAATGTAAATCTACACGTGTTATGTTCACTTCTTTTTTTTCCTGTTTTTTATATCTCTCCCATAGTTTTTCCTTTTTGCTCCCATTTTTCTCTCCCAATATGATTCATAAAGCAATATGAATTAAAAATAAATATGTGGTACCTAAAAAATGTGAAGGAGGAGGATTCTAGTGTATGAAGAACAGCTTGACTAGCATAAGAGAGAGAGCAGAGATTACTTCTGTTTGGTTAGGTCACAATACAGGGAGTGAGAATTTAGCGTTTCTATACTTGTTAGGGGGTAGGTTTGTTCCTACTCCCTAGGATAGGAGGTATAGTAATTATAGCATAGATGGTTCCCATAAAGACTGTATAGAGATGAGGAAGCAGGTCCCAAAGTCTTGCTCTGAAGAGGCATCTTGGAATGGAAGGATCCCTAGGTTCTATGTCAGGATGGCACAAACTCTGGCAAGACCTACTGAGCTTGGCATATGCACAGTGTCAGGAGATGAGCCCACAAGAGTCTGGAGAGTTATCTTCGCTCTCAATGGGCCATGCAGTGCCAGGTGTAAGATAAAACCATAAATTGGCTCTTGGGCCATAGTTACACCACAGTTTCAATTAACTTATTGGCATCGAGGCCAGGACTCCAAAAACAAGTTTATTTCCTGCCCTCCTTCCCCGTCACCCCCAAACCCTCTTAATGTGATTACAGGACATGAGAGGTGGGCAACAGAGACAATGAGGTGTTGAGCAAAGAGATCTATTTGCAAGAGAGAGGTTCTGAGAACTGGTCCAAGGTCACAGCACCCATCAGCTCTTGGAGACTGGAACTGAAGGGGTTAGAACACCAGTGGCAAGATTCTCTTTGCTAAAGCAGCTTTGAGTCCACCCCCTGTCTCCATTGGTGAGGAGAAGAGAACAAGCATTTTTCTAGTGCCTATGAATGTTATCTCATTTGATCCTCACAACAACCCTGTGCAGAAGGTACTATTATGATCCCATTTTACAGATGAGGAAACTGAGGATAACAGGATTAAGTGACTTGCCCAGGATTTGAATTCAGGCCTTCTAACTTTAGATCCAGTGCTCTATCCACTGGATCACCTAGCATCCATGCTTGATGAGCTGGCTGTGATAAGATTGAGTAGGGAAACCATGGGTCCTGAGTCCATGCTAAAACCCAGATCAGGGTTCCTGAATCTTCATTTAGTGATTAGCCTGACTTCATGGCATGAATTACACAGTAGTCAGGGGTACTTGAAGGAGGGATGGGCACAAGGTACTATGTAAAATATACAGTACTTTTTTCTTGAACTCCTAAGTTTGGATCTAAGATAACCTCAGGGTGAGCAGCCCTGTGGTAGATGTCTTATGTCTCATTTTATTGCTTTGATTGGATCTATATGAAGAACAAAACACTGTTTACTCCCTTATGTCAAAAATAACTGATTAGAATTTAATGAAATAATAATGAGTCCTGGGATTAAAGGAGGCACTTTCCAGCAATTGGGGATTCAGAAATATTCTGCAGGATCCCTCAAAAAAGAAGCTAGGCAACTGATGGGAGCTAACCATATTCTGGGGCTCCTCAAGAATGAGGGGCTTCTATGTTTAACATATATTGAATTGCTTGCTGTCTAAGGGAGGGGAGAGAAAAATTTGGAATACAAAGTTTTGCAAGAGTGAATGTTGAAAACTTATCTTTGTATGTATTTTGAAAATAAAAAGCTACTATTAAAAAAAGAAAGAAAAAAAGAAAAAAGAATGAGGGGCTTCCCTGAAATTCCTCTCAGAAGAGTGAAATGCCTTCCCTGCTGAAGTGAGCATGGGACTGGCTTAGACTATGACCTTTTGTGGAATAGGATCAGATTGGTAATAGTAGTAATGTTTCATGGTGAAACAAAGAGCCTTCTGTGAGACTTCTTTCATGTTTCCCCAATCCCATGGAAGATTATTCAAGAGACAGGAATAAGGGGCACCAACTCTGTAATACCTCTGATGGCAAAAGCTTTGATTTTCCAGTATGGATCACTATGTACCAACTTCAGGAGGCTGTCATAGACCTGGAATAAAAAAAGAGAAACAATGAGCTGTCAGACTTAGAATATAAAAAACTTAGATACAAGAAACTGACATTCTATAATATGCCATTAAAAACAAGACAAAAGCAGAAAAAAATAATTTTTTTTATCAATATAGGGAACATCCAGTATGGTACATGTGTTAGTCATTTTTCATTTGTATCTGACTCTTTGTGACCCCATTTGGTATTTTCTTGGCAAGACCCTGAAGAAGCTTGCCATTTCCTTCTCCAGCTCATTTTACAGACAAGGAAACTGAGGCAAACAGATTTAAGTGACTTGCCCAGAATCTCTGTCTGAGACCAGATTTGAACTCAGGAAGATGAGTCCTCCTGACTCTAGGCTTGGCACTCTATCCACCTAACTGCCTCTACCTATGAGGTAGGGATTCCCACTATTAATGAAGGTCAATGTTTTCACTGCAATATGGTCTTAGGGTGTTGTCTAGAACATTGAAAAGTGAAAAGATCTGTAGTCATAGAACCAACTTGTGAGCATGTGTTCTTCCTGACTGGAAGGCCAGCTTTTTACTTTTTGTCCCGTGTTAACTCTGAATAAAGTCCTTCTCTTGATTTCAGTGCCCTTTAGATCAGTGCCCACAGGAACAGCATGTACTCTTCCTAGAATAAACCTGGTTCTTTTTGCTCACTGTGGATTGATTCTTCTCCTCCCAGAGCAGTTTTGCTCAGCCTGGTCTTGGATGGAATTTTCCCACATACCTGATTCAGGCTTCCCTTTCCCCTAAAAAATACCACTGCCTCCTTTATCCCCCCAAACTCACAACAAGAACTAGAAAATGTGTCAAATCCCTGTTCCTCTTATCTCTCCCTTCAGCATCAGACTGTTATCAAAGTTGTAACTAGAAGAAGGTGGGTGAGAATTTGTCAAAGGGTGGGAAATTTCAAGGATCTCTTGGAAGAATTTATGGTTCTCTTAGGAAGAAAAGGGGAAAGCAGGCTGGTGAAATTGGGGAGCTATGCTAGGGCAATGCTGGTGACAGTAGGACAGTGGGGCCTAGAAGTTCTTCTATTTAGTGAGATGAAAATTCTATCCTGGTTTGTGGCTGGTGATGGGGGCCTGGTCCTAGCCCATTGAGCCCATCCTTCAGTGTCAACAGCAGTAGAATTTGAGAGCCACCCTGAGCTGGAAAAAAAAATAGGAAAAGCAGAGTTGCTGGCCACCTCTGGACTAGTATTAAGTGTATAATCTCTCTTTTCTTCCTCCTCTCTACCATCCTTTAAGGGAAAATGAGACTATGAGGGATTAGGGGAATGGCAAGAGGGGTACCAGCCATGTATTAGAGATCCAAGCAGCTGATTGTTAAATTTTTAGTGTGAGCATTTATTTACATTTTGGAAATTGGCAAACACTACAAATAAGCACTTGGTTTATTTTTTTTGTTGATTGATTAGACTTAAGAAAATGATGGATTCCCCAATTGATAAATGATTAAAGAACATGAATAGGTAATTTTCAGATGAAGAAATTAAAACCTTTTCTATGAAACTGGTTATATGAAAAATGCTCTAAATTATTACTGATTAGAGAAATGCAACTCTGAAATATTACTTTACACCTTTCAGATTGGCTAATATGACAGGAAAAGATAATGATAAATGTTAGAGAGTATGTGGGAAAACTGTTGGTGGAGTTGTGAAATGATCCAATCATTCTGGAGAGCAATATGGAATTATGCCCAAAAGATTATCAAATTGCATACTCTATGATCTAGTGGTGTCTCTACTGGTTCCCAAAGAGATCATAGAAGAGGGGAAAAATGTTTATAGCAGCCCTTTTTGTAGTGGTAAGGAACTGAAAATCAAATGAATGCCCATCAGTTGAGGAATGGCTGAATAAGTTATTGTATATGAACGTAATAGAATATTATTGTTTTATTTTTTATTTTTTTATTTTTTTTAAATTTTTTTTATTTATTTTTTTCAACAAGCATTTATTAGGTACAAGTTAGTAATTTACCTTAAATTCTTTTACTTCCTGTGCCCTTATACTCTTTGAAACTCCCTTTAATCTAACTTCTGACCTCATCATTTAACTGAAACTATCCTTTCCAAAGTTACCAATTATTCTTTTTTATTTTTATTTTTTTTTAAAATTTTTTTTTATTTTAAGCTTTTTATTTGTATAACATATGTATGGGTAGTTCCCCAACCTTGATCTTTACATAGCTTTCCAATACAAATTTTAACCCCAGTCCCCTCCCCTCCCCTAGATGGCAGGAAGTCCACTACATGTTAATAATGTTGAAATGCTTGAGAAGTTATGCAAGAAAAATCCTATCTACAAGAAAAAAAAAAGAATCAGAAAAAGGCAACACAATGCAAGCAAATGTCAATAGAGATCATGAAAATGTTACGTTATGGTCCATATTTCATGTCCCTCTTTCTGGGTGTATATGGTTTTCTTCAGTGAACAACTGGAACTGGTTTGAGACAATTCTTTATTGCAGAGAGCCATGTCCATCAGAGTTGATCATCATGTAATACTGTTGTTGCTGTGCATGATGATCTCCTGGTTCTGCTCGTTTCACTCAGCATCAGTTCATGCAAGTCTCTCCAGGCCTCTCTGAAATCGTCCTGCTGGTCGTTTCTTACAGAACAATAAGAATATTATTGTTTTATAAGAAATGATGAGCAGCTGATTTCAGAAAAGCCTGGGGAAGACTTAAATGAACTGATGCAGAGTGAAGTGATAGAACTAAGGGAACATTGTACACAGCAACAACAACATTATACGAAGACCAATTATAATGGACTTGGCTCTTTTCAACGATGAGATGCTTCAAGGCAATTCCAATAGACTTGTAATAGAAAATACCATCTGAAAACAGAGAGAGAACTATGAAGACTAAATATGGATCAAATCAAAATATTTTCACCCTTTTTGTTATTTGTTTGTTTTTCTCTCATATTTTTTCTCTCCTTTTTGATCTGATTTTTCTTGCACATCATAATGAATATGGAAATACGTTTAAAAGAATTGCACATGTTTAACTTATATTGGATTGCTTGCTATCTTGAGGAGGAGGAGAAGAGGAAAGGAAGAAAAATTTGGAACACAAGGTTTTGCAGAGGTAAATGGTTTTTTTTTGTTTTGTTTTTTTATTAATACTTTTTATTTGCAAAACATATGTATGGGTAATTCTTCAACATTAACCCTTACAAAGCTTTCTGTTACAAATTCCCCCCACCCCCACCCCCCAGTCCCCATCTCTCCTTTCCATGGCAGGAAATCCACTACATGTTAATTATATTAAAATACTTGACAAATAGAATATATGTATACATATTTCCACACATCATTTTTGTGCAGGAAAAATCATATCTACAAGAAAGAATAATCAGATAAAGGAAATACAATGCAAGCAAACATCAATAGAGAGTATGAAAATGATATGTTGTGGTCCACATTTCATATCCCTCTCACTGGGTGTATATGGCTTTCTTCACTGAATAATTGGAATTGGTTTGAAACATTTCATTGTTGAAGAGAGCCATGTCCATCAGAATTGATCATCATATAGTATTTTTTTAGTAGTTACTCATTATTTTTATTATAAGGACTTCACATCTTTGACATTCTTTTTTTTTAATTAAAGCTTTTTATTTGTATAACATATGTATGGGTAGTTCCCCAACAATGATCTTTACAAAGCTTTCCATTACAAATTTTACCCTCAGTCCCCTCCCCTCCCCTAAATGGCAGGAAGTCCATGACATGTTAATAATGTTGAATTACTTGACAAGTTATGCAAGAAAAATCCTATCTACAAGAAAAAAAAGAAAATCAGAGAAAGGCAACACCATGCAAGCAAATATCAATAGAAATCATGAATATGTTATGTTGTGGTCCATATTTCATATCCCTCTCTCTGGGTGTAAATGGTTTTCTTCAGTGAAGAATTGGAACTGGTTTGAGACAATTCTTTGTTGCAGAGAGCCATGTCCGTCAGAACTGATTATCATGTAATACTGTTGTTGCTGTGTATGATGATCTCCTGGTTCTGCTCGTTTCACTCAGCACCAGTTCATGCAAGTCCCTCCAGGCCTCTCTGAAATCGTCCTGCTGGTCATTTCTTACAGAACAATAATATTCCATAACATTCATATACCATAATTTATTCAGCCACTCTCCAATTGATGGGCATCCCTTCAGTTTCCAGTTTCTAGCCACTACAAAAAGGGCTGCCACAAACATTCTTGCACAGGTGGGTCCCTTTCCCTCCTCTAAGATCTCTTTGGGATATAGGCCCAATAGAAACACTGCTGAGTCAAAGGGTATTTACAGTTTGATAACTTTTTGAGCATAGCTCCAAATTGCTCTCCAGAATGGTTGGATCCGTTCACAGCTCCACCAACAATGTATTAGTATCCCAGTTTTCCCACATCCCCTCCAACATTCATCGTTATCTTTTCCTGTCATTTTAGTCAATCTGACAGGTGTGTAGTGGTACCTCAGGGTTGTCTTAATTTGCATTTCTCTGATCAATAGTGATTTGGAGCAACTTTTCATATGACTAGAGATGGTTTTAATTTCATCATCTGAAAATTGTCTGTTCATATCCCTCGACCACTTATCTATTGAAGAGTGGCTTGAATTCTTATATATATGAGACAATTCTCTATATATTTTAGAAATGAGGCCTTTATCAGAACCATTAAATGTAAAGATGATTTCCCAATTTGAGATCATCATATAGTATTGTTGTTGCTGTGTACAATGATCTCCTGGCTCTGCTCATTTCACTCAGCATCAGTCCATGTAAGTCTCTCCAGGCCTCTCTGAAATCGCCCTGCTGGTCATTTCTTACAGAGCAATAGTATTCCATAACATTCATATACCATAATTTATTCAGCCACTCTCCAGTTGATGGGCATCCATTCAGTTCCCAGTTTCTAGCCACTACAAAAAGGGCTGCCACAAACATTCTTGCACATGTGGGTCCCTTTCCTTCCTTTAAGATCTCTTTGGGATATAAGCCCAATAGAAACCCTGCTGGGTCAAAGGGTATGCACAGTTTGATAGCTTTCTGAGCATAGTTCCAAATTGCTCTCTAGAATGGCTCGATCCGTTCACAGCTCCACCAACAATGTATCAGTGTCCCAGTTTTCCCACATCCCCTCCAACACCTGTCATTATCCTTTCCTGTCATTTTAGCTAATCTGACAGGTGTGTAGTGGTACCTCAGAGTTGTTTTAATTTGCATCTGCAGAGGTAAATGTTGCAAACTATCTTGGCATGTATTTGGAAAAATAAGATACTCTTAAAAGATTAAAATAAAAAGAAAAGGGGCAGCTAGGTGGTGCAATGGATAGAGCACCAGCGCTGAAGTCAGGAGGACCTGAGTTCAAATTTGGTCTTAAACACTTAACACTTCCTAGCTGTGTGACCCTGGGCAAGTCACTTAATCCTAAATGCCTCAGCAAAAAATAAATAAACAAAAAGAAAGTCATGGAAAAATGTTAATAACGTAGAATAAACTTTTTTTTTGAGACAATAGAGATTAAGTAGATTGTCCAGGTTCACACAGCTAGTATGTAACTGAGGCCATATTTGAACTCGGGTTTTCCCAGCATAGTACATACTAGCTGCCTCACAGATTAAACTTAAAAGTATTCCATATAAAATATGTTTAAAATGATTACTGGGGAGAAGAGAGGCAAGGGAAGGAGAGAAAAAAATTTGTAACTCAAAATTTCACAGAAATGAATGTTAAAAACTATCTTTACATGTACTTGGAAAAATAAAATAGCACTTAAATTTAAAAAATAATAATATAAATAACTTTAAAAATTATTTCACATACATTTTTTTCAGAGAACAGATTGTTAAACATTTTCCAGAATACCTCTATAGCTCTTTAGGTCAGGTAACTGAGCTAGTCAAAATTTCCTATAGCCAAGACTCCTTGGATTGCAAGTTGGGTGGTACTGCCCTGGGCTTTCTTGGAGGAAGAATTCTTTCTCACACCTAGGAATTATTGGCTACATACTCTATGGTAGAAGAATAAGCAATGAGCATATCTTAAAAGGCAGAATACCTTTATTTCCTCTTTTGATCTCCTGGTCTTCAATTTTTTTTTCTTTTTTTTTGAGGGAAAGTTTTAAGGCAAAGATTTAAGTGATTTATCCAGGGTCACACAGTAAATAAATGTGTGAGGTCACATTTGAACTCAAGTCCTCCTGACTCCAGGGCCAGTGCTCTATCCACTGTACCACTCAGAAGCCTCTCTCCTAGGGCTCTCCTGGGCTTTTAAAACTATCTTGCATGCCCAGGGAGAGGAGCAAAGTGAGCTTGGGGCAGGAAAGGACTTAAAAGGTTCTCCATTCTTCCTGCCATCTGTTTGTTTTGGATCATGAAACCAGGGGCTGCTAGCCAGCAAGGAGGGTATATTTCAGCAATCTGGATGTGAGAAGGATGAGCTGGGAAACACAAGGTCCAGGTCTCTAATTCCTGCTCTGCCACCAACCTTGGGCCTTTCTTTCTTGGGTGAGATGGGTAAAGAGGACCTTAACAAACTTTTCAAGTCTAATAGTTTGTGTGTCTATAGGAAGAGGGATCTGTTTGACTCACTTCACCTTAGCCTCTATTTCTTTTTTTTAATTATAGCCTTTTATTTTCAAAATATAAACATGGATAATTTTCGACATTCACTCCTACAAAATCCTGTGTTCTAATATTTTTTCCTTCCTTTCTTCCATCTCCTCTTCCAGTCAGCAAATGATCCAATATGTGTTAAACATGTATAATTCTTCTATCCATATTTTCACAATTATTATGCTGCACAAGAAAAATCAGATCAAAATGGGAAAAAATGAGAAAGAAAAAAATTCAAGCAAACAGCCACAAAAGGAGTGAAAATGCTGTTGTAATCCACACTCAGTTCCCACAGTCCTCTCTCTGGGTATAGATGGCTCTCTTCATCACAAGACCATTGGAACTGATCTGAATCCTCTATTTCAGGAAGAAATAAATGAGCCTTCCTCTGTGATTTTGGGTGTCTGTGATCTGGGGCATTCTTTTTCTCCTTTATAAGATACCAATGAATTAAGAGTACTGGATGTCAGATTAAGAAAACCAGAGTTGTTCAAATCCAGCTTCAGATATTTAAGAGCTTTATTATCCCAGACATCTGACATCCCAGACATCCCAGACATCCCAGAATCTTATCTGGCTCAGTTTCCTCATCTGTGGTGATAAATAATAATGTCCATCTCCTAGGGTTGTTGTGAAGATACAACAAGACACCAATATTTGTGATGTGTTTTGCAAAGCTTAAAACATTATTATTATTATCAGTTGTGTCTAACTCTTTGTAACTCCATTAGGGGTTTTCTTGGCAAAGATACTGGTTGGTTTGCCATTTCCTCCTCTAGCTCATTTGACAGATGAGGAAACTGAGGCAGAAAGGGTTAAGTGATTTGCCCAGAGTCACATAGCCAGTATTTTGTCTAAGCCCAGATTTGAACACAGAAAGATGAACTTCTTGACTTTGGGCTCTGTTCTACTTACTACCGGCCCCCAAAGTGTTATAATGCTAACTATTTGTGTTAGATGATCATGTAAGGTCCTTTAGCTCTACTATTAAACTTTGAGTACTGGAGGAGCATGGCTTCAGGCCCCCTTTCCATCCATCATCTCCCACAAAGCTGTAAGGGTTACCATTCTGCCCCATCCTGGTAACTGGGCAATCAAGAGATACCAAGTGTAAAGAAATAATTGTCCTTAGCACCCAGCTATTTTCACTAGTTACTGGGAAATTGGGAAAATTGGGAAAGATCAGACTTCTGTGTGGTGAAGAGTTGAGGGGGGGACAACTATTTAGTTATGAATAAGCATTTATTTAACACTACACCTAGGTCCTGTGCTAAGCACTAAGGATGCAAAAAAAAGGGCAGGAAAAAAAGGGGGGGGATAAGAAATAATCTCTCCAGAAATAACGTCAGCCGTATCTTGGGATCTCAAAGGTGTCTATTCTCTCCACCATTCCCAATTGAGGATGCTAGCATAAAAATTCTTAATTACAGATCTGGTAATGAACATCTCTCCAATGGCAAGGTAAAAGTCTAGGTATGGAGTTATATAAAGAGTTGGAAGACTTGAATAGAAGTTAAGTTTGGCCCAAGACCAAATGTCATCTCAGATGAGTTTAACTATTTATCTTCCATGCTTTTCAGTTAATAAAGTTTCAGCATTTTATTTTTTATAACCCCTTATAGTTTATAATACACATGCTTGTTATCTCTTTGGAACTTTTGAAGAAACATATCAAATAAGTAAGGTAGGGAATATAGTTCTATTCCTATTTTTAGATGTGAGAAAAGGGGGAGTTTAAGTGATTTCTTAAGGTCCTGTAGAAAAATCAGTGGTAGAGCTAGAATGGGGAACCCAAGTATTCCATCTTCTAGTCCAGTGCCCTGATCATTTCTTCCTCTTCCTTCCCTGCACTAGTTAAGGAACTTTTATTAAAACACGAATTTTATAATCCAAATTATGTTTCCTTGCTCAGCTATTAGTTCTGTGATCTAAAAACAGTGATGATATTCTAAGCTTTTCCATAGTAAAGAATTACAAAATTAAAGAAAGGAATGTTAAAATTTCTTTCCTCTGGGTCTTTAAAACATTAATTTATTTTTATATATTTATTATTTGGGATTTTTTTCTTGTTTTTTAAATCAATAAATAATCTAGGACTAGCATTTGTTAGACCTGGCATTTGCTCAGCACACCTTTACCCTTGGGCCCCATAGGACTTTTACAGTGTTCCCTGTCCAACTTCCTTGCTACTACCACTAAAAAAACATTGCGAGAAGAAAATCCGAGGGCAAATAAACTTTTAAATGTATAGTGAATTGTCTAGAAACTGCTTGAACTCCAACTTACCATCTTATCTTTTATCCTGAGTGCACCAGCTGCTAGGCAGGCTTCCCTCCTGACAGCCACAAAATCATCATTGAAGCATTTAAGGAAATCTGGAAGCAACTTGGCAGTCATAAGCTTCAGCCAGCTAATCAGGGAGAGGGCATCTACTCGGTCCTGGGAGTTTCCTTGACTCAGCATTGTTCTGTGTGACATAAGCATTCAATCAATCAATCCCCTGCCTGAAAACCCTCCAAAGTCTCTTTGTAGCATTGGCAGAGCATTCGCACTTCAGTGGCCAGCAAGTCAACTTTATCTTTCCCAAAGTGCCTTTTGGCTCAGTTATAAATGGCTAAATGGAAGTGGTCAGGGGTTTTGTCACCCTCAAAGGACTCAGGACCTGAGTTATTAGATATGATTAGTAGAATAAGACAGAAAAGTTTTGCAAGTATTCAATGGAAGCCAAAATTACATTCAAGTTGGCAGTCACCCCATCTATTCAACTTTATTTCCCACTGAGAGAAATTATTATGATATTTATTTCTCTTATTATTATTATTTCTCTCTTATATTAATAATTATTGAATTAGGATCAGGATTTTTTCAGAAACCTGTAGTTTGTTCAGTCTCTGAAGGACATTGCTAATGAGATTGGATTAACTTTTTCCTCATTCTTGTTCAGATCCCATCCAAGTGGGGCAGTCCACTGTGTTCTATTTAGGTATGGGTCGAACATAGATCCTTTGTCCAGATTGCCTGAGGCTGGAGGTGGTCTAGAAGTTGGAGTGATCAAAGTCAGGTCCCCCAGCCCCTCATTAAAATGATCCACTTCTCATTATAATATTCATTCTTAAAAAAAAATAATAATATTCATTCTTCTCATTAATTATTAATCAATCACTCTATTCAACAAACTGGTGAGCGAGGCACTTTCAATAGATTTGGGATGGAAAATGCCAATCACATCCATAGAGAGAATTATGGAAATTGATGTGGATAGAAGCATGGTATTTTCACTTTTTTTTTCTTTCTTGGGGTTTTTTTCTTTTTGATCTGAGTTTTCTTGCACAACATAATAAATATGGAAATATGTTTGAAAGGATTGTACGTATTTAACCTATGTCAGATTGCTTGTTGTTTTGGGGAGGGGAGAGATAAGGAATGGAGGAAAGGAGGAAGAGAGAAAAATTTACATCACAAAATTTTTACAAAAATGAATATTAAGAGCGATCTTTACATGTATTTGGAAAAATAAAATACTATTGAAAAATTATTAAGCAATCAAGGTTTGTTTGTTTTCTAATCTTAGCAACACTCTTCCAAGGGAATATAAGCCTTGAGTGATTTCCATCTTTGGCATTCAGTGTCACTGATCTCTTTTATTAATTATACACTAGCATAATTAATAAAACAACTAATTACCCAGACACTGTCTTTTGAACTTTATTACTTTCCAGTACAAGCCTCTACCCCAGTCAGGTTAATCACTTTCTTACTCATTCCAATTTTTTCTTTTTATATCATTCTTCCATCTGAGATGCCTTCACTCCTCCTATTTCCTTCCCTGATTCTATTCATCCTTCATTGCCTACTTAAATCAGTCCATAAGCATATATTAAATACTCACTATGTTGCAGGCATTGTGCTAAATGCTGGGGAGAGAAAGATAAAAACAAAAGTCTCTCTTGATGGGAGACACATATCTACAGGTATATAAAAGATATAAAGTAGATATAAGGTAGCATTAAAGGAGATTGCACCAGACCCAGAGTTCTTCCCGTTTTTGCCATGGACTGCTTAGGCAGTATGATAAAGTCAAATATCCCCTTCTCAGAATAATATTTTATTAAACATTTTTTGATAATAGCTTTTTATTTTTAAAATGAATGCAAAGATAATTTCCAACATTCACCCTTGCAAAAACTTGTGTTCCAAAATTTTCTCCTTCCCTTCTTCCTCCCTTCTCTTCACTAGACAACAAGTAATCCAATATAGGTTAAACATGTGCAAATCTTCTAAATACATTTCCACATTTATCATGCTGCACAAGAAAAACTGGATCAACTTTTCAATAGATAAGTGGTCAAAGGATATGAACAGACAATTTTCAGATGATGAAATTAAAACCATCTCTAGTCATATGAAAAGATGCTCCAAATCACTATTGATCAGAGAAATGCAAACTAAGACAACTCTGAGGTACCACTACACACCTGTCAGATTGGCTAAAATGACAGGAAAAGATAACGATGAATGTTGGAGGGGATGTGGGAAAACTGGGATACCAATACATTGTTGGTGGAACTGTGAACGGATCCAACCATTCTGGAGAGCAATTTGGAGCTATGCTCAAAAAGTTATCAAACTGTAAATACCCTTTGACCCAGCAGTGTTTCTACTGGGCCTATATCCCAAAGAGATCTTAGAGGAGGGAAAGGGACCCACCTGTGCAAGAATGTTTGTGGCAGCCCTTTTAGTAGTGGCTAGAAACTGGAAACTGAAGGGATGCCCATCAATTGGAGAATGGCTGAACAAATTATGGTATATGAATATTATGGAATATTATTGTTCTGTAAGAAACGACCAGCAGGACGATTTCAGAGAGGCCTGGAGAGACTTGCATGAACTGATGCTGAGTGAAACAAGCAGAACCAGGAGATCATTATACATGGCAACAACAATATTACATGATGATCAATTCTGATGGACATGGCTCTCTGCAACAAAGAATTGTCTCAAACCAGTTCCAATTGTTCAGTGAAGAAAGCCATATACACCCAGAGAGAGGGATATGAAATATGGACCACAACATAACATTTTCATGATCTCTATTGAGGTTTGCTTGCATTGTGTTGCCTTTCTCTGATGTTCTTTTTTTTTTCTTGTAGATAGGATTTTTCTTGCACAACTTGTCAAGTATTATTACATTATTAACATGTAGTGGGCTTCTGCCATCTAGGGGAGGGGAGGGGACTGGGGGTAAAATTTGTAACGGAAAGCTTTGTAAAGATCAATGCTGAGGAACTACCCATACATATGTTATACAAATAAAAAAGCTTTTTTTAAAAAAAAAACTGAATCAATTTGTACACAGCAACAATAAGACTATACGATGATCTATTCTGATGGACATGGTTCTCTTCAACAATGAGATGATTTGTACCATTTCCAATTGTTCAGTGATGAAGAAAGCCATATACACCCAGAGAGAGGACTGTGGGATCTGAGTGTGGACCACAACATAGCATTTTCACGCTTTCTATTGATGTTTGCTGCATTAAGTTTTCCTTCTCAGGTTTTTTTTCCTGTACAGCAAGATAACTGTATAAATATGTATACACATATTTGATCTGAAAAATTGGATCAAAAAAGAAAAAAAATGAGAAAGAAAAAAAAGCAAGCAAGCAAACAACAACAAAAAAGGTAAATACTATGTTGTGATCTACATTCAGAACACATGGCCCTCTTTCAGAATAATATTTAAAAAATATAAGATACATAGGGTCACAAAGAAAAGCAGTCATTTGAAACTTGAAACAGTCAAATGTTTAACATATATTGGATTACTTGCCATCTAGGGGAGGGGGAAGGGGAGAAAGGAGGGAAAAAATGTGGACACAAAATTTTGCAAGAATGAATGTTATGGGGCATCTAGGTGGCTCAGTGGATAGAGCACCAGCCCTGAAGTCAGGAGGATCTGAGTTCAAATCTGATCTCAGACACTTAATATTCCCTAGCTATGTGACCCTGGGCAAGTCACAACCTCAATTGCCTCAGTAAAAAGCAAAAAAAAAGAATGAATGTTAAAAATTATCCATGCATATGTTTTGAAAATAAAAAGTTTTAATTTTAAAAAAAGACATGCTTGTCAAAAATATATATATAAAAGTTCACAGACCTCAGTTAAAGAACTTCTGTAGGAGCTACCAGAAAGACCAAAGGGGGCAGCCTGCAGAAGATTGCATTTTTATTGAGCCTTGAAGGAAACCAGAAATTCCAAGAAATAGAGTTGGGGAAGAAGGGTATTTCTCTGATAGAGACACAGCCAGTGCAATCTCATGGAGTTGAGAATTGTAGGTGAGGAACAACTGCATCCAGCATTTATATAATGCAGTATGTGTCAAGCACTGTTGTTCAGTCATTTCAGTTGTGTCTGACTCTTCGTGATTCCATTTGGGGTTTTCTTGGCAAAGATATTGGAGTGGTTTGCCATTTCCTTCTCTAGCTCCTTTTATAGATGAGGAAACTGAGGCAAACAAGGTTGAGTGACTTGTCCAGGGTCACACAGCTAATGTGTGTTTAAGAACAAAAAGATGAATTTCCCTGACTCCAGACCTGGCCCTCTGTGCACCTAACTTTTTCCCCTTTCCCTTTCCCACTGAAACTGGGTAACTAGAATGTAAGGCAAAGTATAAAGGCCAAGAGATGAACAAATAATGTGCTTTGGGTGATTACAGGAAGAAAAATTTTATTTGATGAGAAGAATCAAAGAAAGTGCCCATAAAACTTTACCCTTAGCCATTCCTCCACATTGGCCTCTCTTTCATAGTCACAATATTTATTATCTATGGTGCTTATATATATATATATATATTTCTTTATGTTATTTATTTCTTCAGTCGTTTTTCTCTTTACTGAAATAAGATTTTAAGCTTCTTTAAGGCTGGGGCCTTTTCTTTTACCTTAGTATCTATCACAGAGCCTAGCAAAATCACCAGAAGAGAGTGGGTATATAGTAAATACTTTTCTCCCAACTATATTTTAAACTTCTTGAAATCTGGGACTGGGTTTTTTTTTTCTATGTCATCCTTAAGATGCAGCGAGGTACAGTCAGTGGATACAGCTCTAGGATTGGAGTCAGAAAGATCTCTGTTTGTCATTTAACCTTGCCAGGTTCAATATCCTTATCTGTAAAATTGAGATAATAAAAGTACCTACCTCCCACAGTTGGTGTAAAGATCAAAGGGATGATATGTGTTTTTTAAAAAAAATTTAAATATTTTTTATTTTTCCAATTACATGTAAAGATAGTCTTCATTCATTTTTTTCTTTTTCTTTTTAGATTTTTTTCAATAGTATTTTATTTTCCAAATATATGTAAAAATAGTTTTCAACATTTATTTTTCTAAGCTTTTGTGTTCCAGATTTTTCTGTCTCTTTCTCTTTATTCCTCCCTCCTCAAAACAGCAAGCAATTTGATATAGGTTAAATATGTATAATACTTTTAAATATATTTCCATATTTATCATGTTGTGCAAAAAAATTCAGACCAAAAGGGGAAAAAAAGCCACAAGAAAGAAAAACAAACAAAAAAGTTGAAATCACTATGCTTTGATTCACATTTAATCTCCTTAGTTCTCTCTCTGGATGTGGATGGCATTTTCCATCCCAAGTCTATTGGAATCATTACATTGTCGAGAAGAGCCAAGTCTATCACATCAACATTCATTTTTGTAAGATTTTGAGTTACAAAATTTTTTGCCTCCCTTCCTTCCCTTCCCCCTTCCCAAGATAGCAAGTAATCTGGCATAAACTATACATATATTATCATTTTAAACACATTTTCATATTAGTCATGATATGAAAGAAAAATCAGAACAAAAGAGGAAAATCATGAAAGAAAAAAAGCAAACATCAGAAAAAGGCAAAAATAGTATGCTTCAATTTATATTCAGTCTTCATAGTTCTCTCTGGATGTCGATGGTATTTTCTATCCCAAATCTAACAAACTGTCTTAGATCATTGTATTGTTGAGAAGAGCTAAATATATCACAGTTGATCATCACAGTTGATCATCACATCTTGCTGTTGCTGGGCATGATGTTCTCCTGGTTCTGCTCACTTCACTCAGCATCAGTTCATGTAAGTCTCTGCACAATAATATTCTATTACATTCATATACCATAATTTATTCAGCCATCTCCCAACTGTTGGGAGTTTATTCAATTTGCAACAGAGATTATATTTATAAAGGACTTAGCATAGTGCTTAGCACAGAGTTTGCTTGCTTGTTTGTTTTTTTTAGGCATATATATTTATATAATTATCTTGCTGCATAAGAAAAATCTTATCAAAAAAGAAGAAAAGTGAGAAAGAAAATAAAATTCATTGCATGTTGTTTATCCTTCATTTTTTAAAAGGGCCAATGTTAGCATGAAGTGAATTGGATTTAAGTGAGGTAGAACTGCGCAATCATCAGTCTCTCTTTTCTTTCAGAGTCATCAAATTCCAACATCAAGACAAAAGCCAGGACAGTGGGCAATGGCCTGGGATGCAGTGGATGACTTTTGTATATTCTGAGCTTTCCTCAGCATCTGTATCAATTGCCTGCATGGCCATTGGAACAAATTGTTCTCATCTACCCATTCTATGGGGAGAAGTCTTCACATGTCTAAGGTAAATTGCATACATGTCCTCCACCTACAGCCAGTGAATAAGTATTTACCTCTGTTTACACCACAATCTCTTTCTGAATATCCTAAAGACATAACCTACCTGATTTTGTCATGCACCTCCTTTCCCAATTTCATTCGCCCAAGGGTTTGGGCAGCTGCCTGGCGTACACCCCAGTTCCAATCATTCCACATCAGTTGGACCAACTTGTTTTTCAGGTCCTACAAAGACAAAACATCCCCCAGGATCAATGCTTTTGTACCTGAGATAGAATGCTAATAGGATATATACCGTGTGATTCGATTTTATTCTAGAGGAAAGAAAGGAGATTATTCTGGCAAAACACGGCCCTTCTTTTCAGTCACATGACAATAAATATTTAACTTCTTAGCATCTCTTTTTTTTTTCAACCATTGCCATGCAAGTAGTGCCATATTTGTGGGTAGTCACTCAGACTTATTTAATTACAAGTAGGAAGAAGTACATAATGGTGAAATTATGAATGAAAAGATACACAAATTACTTTTATCCCGTTATTGTTCATTTTTCAGTCATGTCCTACTCTTTGTGACCTTTTTTGAAGGTTTTCTTGGCAAAGATTCTGGAGTAGTTTGCCATCCTCTCTAGCTCATTTTGCACATGAAGAAACTGAGGCAAACAGGGTTAAATGACTTGCACAGGGTCACATAGCTAGCAAGTGTTTGAGGATAAGTTTGAACTCAGGAAGATGAGTCTTGACTTCAGACCTGTGCTCTATCTACTACAGCTAGGTAACTGCCAAAGAGAGTTCCTTTGAAGGTTCTTGAGTCAACTAGATCCCATATGATCGCCAAGTCACACATTTACTACAAACTTTTAAGTCAAAGAGCTGTAGACAAACAGAATATAGAGTGGGATAGAGGGACTCCTCTTAATGGAAATCTTCAAGCAGACACTGCATGATCACTTGCTGAGAATATGGTAGAAAATATTCTTGCTTAGGTATGGGATGCATGAGAAGGCCTTTGTGATTTCTTGCAAGTCTTAGATTCCTTGAATCTCTGGTTAGTAATTGTACAGGGTCCTGATTATTTAATTGTATTTGTATCCACAACTCTTAGACAGTGGGGCTGAAGGAACAGTCAGATGTTCAAGGCCATAGGAATAGCAGATATAGTTTCAGGCCAGTCTTGTGGTATTCAGAGTAGATAAGAATAAGATGAACTCATTGGGCATCCTTGTGGCAACTCCATTTAGATAACTGACAAGACTACACAGGTAATGGCAGGTTGATGAAATACATTGTGGGGAAAGGGAAAACTAAGAAAGAATGAAGCATCTTCATGGCAGATTTACCTAGGATTGGTGGTTAGGGTTCAATCTTGCTGCTCCCCTTGTTTGGAATGCCCTCTGTGTATTTATTTAGATTCGGCACAGTTCAAGATCTAATACTTCCATGAAACCTTCCCTGACTAGTTTTGTCCTCTAATTTCTCTTCTCTAATTATACTTAGAGTAAGTACTATATAGCTTAGCACCTGTTTGCTAATTGTCTTATCAACTAGACTATAAACTTCCTGAGAGGAGAGAATATAGTATTCTTTTTGTTGTTGTTATTTTGGTTTTTAATTCAATTTTATTTCATTTTCAATTTAGAATTCTCTCTTCTCCCTCTTCCTTACCCACTGACAAGGCAAGAAAAATAAAATTCATTGTAAATATATATAATCATGAAAAACAAACTTTCATATTAGCTATATGACAAGCTGTCTAATTTCTATGGGCTATAACAAAAGTGGAATTCTTTCTTGAATCAGAAGGGGGTTTGTGTAATTTTTGTTAAAAAGAGGCTTAAGGCCCACTCCGGACTCAGGAGGATGAGCTGCATTAACTTGCCCACTGTGCTGCCCAGCTCCCCCAACAAGATCCGGGGACAGATCCAGGTCATCTTGGGACCTATGTTCTCCGGGAAAAGCAGAGAGCTCATGCGGAGAATCCGGCGGTTCCAGATTGCCCAGTACAAATGCCTCGTGATTAAGTATGCCAAAGATACTCAATATAGCAAAAGTTTCTCCACACATGACCGGAACACTATGGAAGCACTCCCAGCCTGCTTGCTTCGGGATGTGGCCCAGGATGCTCTGGCTGTGACTGTCATTGGCATTGATGAGGGACAGTTTTTTCCAGACATTGTAGAATTCAGTGAGACCATGGCAAATGCTGGGAAGACTGTGATTGTAGCTGCACTGGATGGGACCTTTCAGAGGAAGGCATTTGGGAATATCCTGAACTTGGTGCCACTAGCAGAAAGTGTAGTGAAACTGACTGCAGTGTGCATGGAGTGCTTCCAAGAAGCTGCTTATACTAAGTGACTAGGGGTGGAGAAGGAGGTTGAAGTGATTGGTGGTGCTGATAAATATCATTCTGTGTGCCGACTCTGCTATTTCAAGAAGTTCTCAGGACAATCTACTGGGCCAGAGAATAGAGAGAATTGCCCCCTCAGTGGGAAGTCGGGGGACACCTCGAGCTGTCGGAAACTCTTTGCTGCTCAACAGATTCTTCAATGCAATTCAAACAACTGAGGCAGTTTGGATATACCTGGAACTAGCCTTCTCCTGAAGAAGAGATATCTTCAAGCACTGTGGTTGTGTGTGTGTATATGGGGAAGTCACCTGCACCTGCTTCTCCATTTCTAGCCATGTCACACCTATAGTTGTTGCTTATACCACCACCACATTTCTATCTCCCCTATATTCCTCAGAAAGAGGGACAACCAGAAGAGACCTTGGGAAGAAGGAAATAGGAAAGAAGCAGTGCTATCGTAACTTGGAAAAAAATTTTTAAACAAAGACTATATTTTATAACTTAATTCCATCCTTCCTCTATTTGCCATCCTGCCCCAACTTCTGCTTGGTCTATATGAATTGCCAATAAAATCCTTCACCTTCAAACAAACAAACAAACAAAAAACAAAAAAAAGGCTTAAATATGAAGCATAAAAATCACCTCTTTTTAATTTACATGAACTGATGCTAAGTGAAGTGAGCAGAACCAAGAGAACATTGTACAGAACAACAAGATTATATGATAATCAAATGTGATGGATTTGGTTCTTTTCAAAAATGAGCTGATTCAAGGCAATTCCAATAATCTTGTGATGGAAAGTGTCATCTGCATCTAGAGAGAGAACTATGGAGACTGAATGTGGATCAAAGCATAGTAATTTTCACCATTTTTTGTTATTGTTTGCTTCTTGTTTTTTTTCTCCTGTTTTTTTCTTCTTTTGATATGATTTTTCTTGCATAGAATGATGAATATGGAAATGTTTAGAAGAAGCACATGTTTAAGCTATATTGGATTGCTTGCTATCTTGGGCAGGAGTGTGGAGGAAAAAGAGGGAGAAAAATTTGCAACACAAGGTTTTGTAAAATGATTGTACGTGGCCTCTTTTCAATAATGAGATGATACAGGCCAGTTCCAATGATCTTGTGATGAAGAAAGCCATTTATACCCAGAGAAAGGACTGTGGGAACTGTGTGTGGATCACAACATAAAATTTTCACTCTTTTTTGTTGTTGTTTGCTTACATTTTATTTTCTTTCTCATTTTTTCCTTTTTGATTTGATTTTTCCTGTGCAGCAAGATAATTGTATAAATATGTATGCATATATTGGACTTAACATATATTTTTACCATATTTAACATATATTGGATTACTTGTCCTCTAGAGGAGAGGTTGGAGGGAAGGAGAGGAAACATTGGAGCACAAGGTTTTGCAAGGATTAATGATGAATAATTATCCATGCATATATTTTGAAAACAAAAAGCTTTAATAAAAAAAAGATTGTATGTGTATAATCTATTTTTTAATTTTATACATCTATAAGCTTGCTATCTTGGGGAGGAGGAGGTAAGGGAAGGAGGGAGAAAAATTTTGTAACTCAAAATCTTACAAAAAGGAATGTTGAAAACTATATGTGCATTTGAAAAAATTAAACACTATTAAATTTTTTTTTTAAATCACTCCTTTCTTCTTTCCCCTACCCCAATACTTAGGAAACATCACCTATATTTGTTTCATCTATCACTGGACATCGATTAGATATGCAATAACTAAATATTTATTTTGTTCAGGGAATTCAAAATCATATAGTAGTACATGTAGTCAAGGTCACAGAAGTCCATGGGAGCATTTGGAGATGATTTTTATTTGGGGGCTAGATATAAGTGTATTTTGAACTATGGGATGGAGTATTGGGATGACATTTGGATGGTATTTTAGAATTTTGTAGGGGATTTGTCATAGAAGTTAACTGATTCTTATTGATTTTGATATGACTCTTTTAATTTGATTTTGGCAACCTTAGAGATAGGAAGCAGTAGTACTGGGTTAGAAAGATCTCTGGAAAGCATAATAGGATGAAAGTGGGGAATTTGATAGAAGCAAATAGCTATATTTGTTTTTCACCTTATTTATACTGCCACTTGGATTTAGTAGGATAAGAAAAGGATTTACCTGGTTGACAGTCCTTCCACTGATCCGGGAGAGAGCTCTGCAGGCCACAATTCTGTCTTCCCACTGGCAGCTATTCAGTTCCACAGCAAGGAGGGTATGTATCATACTCTGGGAAGATGTAAAACATACTTTAATAGTTTCTCTGTGCACTTCAGTAATGATGGAACTTTGAAAGACCTACCATAATGTAGCATTCAGCATCAGGATCATAGAAAAATGAGATATCTATCTCCTAGTAGAGGAAAAATAAGATGCCTGCTTCTCCAATCACAGCCACCCTGGAGAGGTCAAAAAAGGAGCCTAGTTCACCCATTTTTAACAGAAAACTCCTAGGCTTCTCTTTGACCCTAATTCAGTATTTTTTCCCCTTCTTCTTCTCTTCTCATATTGACTAATATATAACCTCCCATATGCATGTTTTACACCTATTATAGTATCATTCATATTTCCTTAGTTACCATTTCTTAAATGTCTAAGTCAGTGATGGTTTATGTAAATACCTTGTCTATAGCCTCTACCAGAATCTCAGGTGATGTGTTAGTGGTGAAGTAACTTAGAGGAAGAATTCTTAGGGACTGAATAGTTACTGATCTGTTCATCAGTTTCTTTTTCTAGGCACAAATATATTAATTTTGGAGGAACAAGTGGCAGAACTATGTACACATGGGGTGTACATAGTAGATAGTGAATGTAAAGTTTGTAAACCTTAAAGCATTATATAAACCCTTAAGGTTTGTAAATCTTAAAGTGCTATATAAATGCCAATCATTATTATTGTTATTATTATTAGCCTAGTCATTAAACTTCCATTGTGATGATGACATCATTCCCTGGGCGTCCTAATGTACTCCTATGAAGCTCAATCAATGTTTATAGAGCAACACAGAGGTGTAGCAGTATATATTTAACAACAAATCTCCCAGGAATTCATGTATGTGCACTCCTACACACATGTTAATAATTTATTTTAGTAATTTAAACAGTAACTTAAAATAATATTTAATAATTTAAACACTTCAATAATTATACTTATCAATCTGTATTATTTTATTTCTATATCATAATTTTTTTTTATTTTTGGCATTCTTAAAAAAATTTTTTTTTGAGTTTCAAATTCTCTCCCTTCTTATAGCCCCTCTGTCACCTATTGAGAAGGCAAGCATTATGTTAATGCGCATTATTAACACTCCTTCAGTTTAGACCATCAACAAAACAAAAAATCAAACCCTGATTTGTAGTGAATGAGTTTTCTGAGGTATAAATGTTTACCTCTGACTAGACAGAACTTTAGTAATACTAACAATGTTTAGTCTATTCCCAGTGAGAGAGCAATCAGGGGAACACATACACACACAAGTTGCCTTGATTGTTGCAGGTGTACTAGCTAGCCAAACCCATAAACATCATCTTGATCTCCTTTGTTATATCCTCATGTACAACTCTCTGCATCTCACAGAACATCAAGGCTGTTCTACAGGAAATACTAACTTTGGTCCTACTTCCTTTGACTTTACCAGTTATAGCATTCCTAGGTAGAAAGGCCAAGATACCCAGTCAGCCTTCTACCAAATACAATCACTAGCCAAGCCCTAGTAGGAACTTCTTAGGCAAGTCCTCTGAGGCTGTTTCTGTTCCACTTGAATGATCTCTTACCCACATGCTCCTCTATACTTTTCTTTCCCCACTATACTGATATGCCTACAGATAAGACTGTGTGTGTATGTTGGAATCTACTTTGCAGCCACAGTTCTAAATTGATGCAGCTAACCAAAATTTATCAATTGAAGCAATTTCTGTCTATAAACACGTGCAGTCTTCATCCATACTATGAGTCCACTCCCTGATTTGGCAAGACATTGAAAATATATTTTTTTTTCCCTCATGAGCAGGTTCACTCTTATGCTTTCCTCAATAATATTCCTAATTCATGAGCATTTCAGAATCTTTGCTTCTGAGATGTTTGCTTTTTCTCATTAATAGTTATAATATCTCAGATTGGTAAGAAATACTAGATATGACCCATTTAAAAATGCACCTGGAATAATAACCATCCTTTCTTTCCTAAATCAGGACTTTTTAAACTTTTTCCACTAGTGACCTCTTTTTACCTGAGAAACTTCTATGTAACCCTGGGTATTTGGCATATAAAACAGACATACAAATCAAACATTTACTGATAATAAGTCATCATTTTATGATCCCCACATTCAGTTATACAATATTATATAGGGTTGAGATTTTCAATTTAAGAAGCTTTGCCTTAAATATTCCACTTAAAAGTTGCCTTTGGGGTACCACCTGAAGATTGGGGACAGTTGTATATGATGTCAGTCACCTGTTCCCCACATCTTTACTGAGTTTACTTAATGACAATGTTAATAACACAATCACACAATCCAAGGAGAGAAAAATTAGGACTGAATCTAAGGTTTTCAAAATCCTAGTTTAATATCTTTTGTATCACAACACATCACCTCTGATCAACTATTTTGATGGAAAAGTTAGAGATTAGTGTCTGCTACTGCTTAACTCCTTCCTTTACATTTCTTTTCCATTAGTTTCTTTGGATATTCTTAATGTTTTATTGTTCCAAATATTTTTCTAGTTCAATAAAGTAATTTTTTTGACAATTTAATTGAGATGGCATAGAATTTAGTTAAAGTTGTTGTTTTTATTAGGTAGGTCCTGCTTACCCATGAACAATTAATATTTCTACTAATTATTTCTACTAATATTTCTTCTAATTATTTAAATCTGATTTTCATAAAAAGTTTTTTCTTTCTTTCTTTTTTTTTAAAAGGCAATTGGGGTTAAGTGACTTGCCCAGAGTCACACAGCTAGGAAGTGTTAAGTGTCTGAGGTCAAATTTGAACTCAGGTCCTCCTGACTTCAGGGTTGGTGCTCTCTATCCACTGTGCCACCTAGCTGCCCCAAAAAGTTTTTTTTCTTAAAAATAATTTTGTTTATATAATTCTTGGGTTTGTTTTGGCTGGTGTATTCCTAGGTATTTTATACTGTCTAGAGATTAGTAGAATAATTGACAGCCTATTTATGTAGCTTCAGAGTTGTCTGAATGATTGGACTAGGGAGCTATAATTGGCTTTTTTGCTATATGAGACTTGCACCCATTTGGGCCCCATGGATTATATGGCTTTAGTGCAGCCTTCCTCATGCCTGTGAAAACATGGCTCATTATTTAGGAAGGAAATTTAATTAAATAGGTGCAATATCTGAACTTCCTACAAGCCCAGACTTTGTTAATTACTATCTTGTCTGCATGCATGAGCCAATTCTTTTCTGAGAGTAGGCTATATCTCTGCTGATACACTGTGGCAACCCAGCTTACTGACAAGATTGCTTTTCTGTTGTCTGGCCTATGAAGTGGCAGTAGGCTAAAGCAGCTTTTATTAGTCCCTTAATGGCTGGGTCTGAATTTAATCCAGAAAATGAAATAGAATATTGCTCAAAATATTAAAATATGAAAATTGCAATCCATAGCTAGCTCAGAGCCCTTATCCCATCTATGGATTCAATTCACTTCTTACTATATTAATAGAGTTTAGAGATAGCATTTTGTAAGCAAAGAGTTAATTGGACATTGAAAAAAAAAGTGAAAAGGTAATTAGACCAAATATTCCTGTAGGGAGATATTTGTCTCCAACCATATCCTAGCTTTCTTCCTGGATGCTTCTCAGATCTTTTGATGTAGAGTGATAGAATCCCAAACAGATACACATGAAGATTGTGAAAAGCAGTTGTAGGAAGAATGTGTACTACTTATCTCAAACTGGATCACAAGGGGAATTGGTTTTCCTGTCTTGGCAAGGTCAGAGCAAAGAAAAGAGGGAGTGAAAAGAAGTTACAATGTATATAGATAAGCATCCTTTTATCTTAACATGCAACTTCTCCATTGCAAATGAGATTTCAACTAGACCCCCAAAAGGAGTTGGAGGAGAGGCAACCTCTCTCTCATATAATAAATTAATCAGGTGTTGCTCTACCAGTCTCTTTCTATCCCTGTAAATTAATGCTCTGGGCCCAGGATAGAACAATAATTGAAAGGGTAAGATAAATTTTTCCTGGCTATAACTATTTAATGTTTGTTTTTTAAAATCAATACTTGGATAAATGCATAGATGATATGTTTATCAAACTTTCTAGTGGCACAAAATTGGGAAGGATGCTTTAAGATCTTGATAGGAAATGAACCAAATATTTTTTATTTAACATGACATTTAATAGGAGTGAATATAACAAATATAAAAACCAAGCCTTTTACTTAGATTCAAAAAAATCAAATTCATGGGCAGTAAAGGAAGCATAACCAAATTGCAATTTATATAAAAAAGGTGGATTTTATTGGCCTATGAACTAAATAGTATATTATAGCACTCAAGAAAGCTAACGTAATATTAGGCAACATTAATAGAGACATAATAATAAGGAATAAGGCAATGACAATCTTGCTACATTCTACTTTGGAGTATTGTGTTCAATTAAGGTCACCATTTTTTTTTAAGAAAAACTGTGATTGAGACACTTGAAAGTATACAGAGAAGGCCATGGATAAGGGTCTCAAATTCTTGTCTTATGAGATTTGATTGAAGTAAAAGGGGGTTGGTTTAGTTTTGAGAAGAGAAAATTCAAGGGCTTTCAAACTGATGACTTTTAGTTTTGGAAGAATTATCAAGTGGAAAGGGGATTTCTTTTTTCTTTTTTTTCTTTTTTTTTTATTCAGAAAACAGAATTAGGAGAAACAGATAGTTGTTTCCAAGAGGCAAGTTTAAAGTCAATGTGAGCAAAAACTTCCAAACAATTAGTTATACAAAAGTATAATGGGTTGTCTTTGTGGTTTCTGGGTTCCCCCTCATTGGAGGTCTTCAAATAAAGCTTGGATGACTACTTGTTGTTGACAGGATTCTCATTCAGAAATGGGTCTGGATTAAATGGAACTTTGAATTTACTTTCAATTCTGAGAGTCTGTGAATGCTCCAGAATCCTGACTACTTTTTCCTACAAACTTTTGGACCTTTTATTTGACTTCTCAACAAGAAACTGAAGGCTCTATCATTCTCAGCTTTCCTGCCTTAAGAATTAACCACCCTTAACTTTCCCAAATTCTAACCCAGGTTCTGTCCAAACTTTGACATGTGTGTCAATGTGGCTCTAGGCATTCCAGTTCACAAAGTTACCATAAATAATTAAGCATCTGAAAAATGCTTGTGTTTTTGGAAGACTCTGAATGGTTCCTTTCAGTGGTGAGATATTAGTATAGATAGACTGTGGACTCCACTCCCATGAAGAGAGCTTAATAGAAAAATATACAACCCCACCATAATTTGGCTATAAGAGTAGCAAAAGATCCTATTTCTGTTTTGGTTCTCTCTTTTTTTGCTTCCAGAATGGGCACCTACCGTCTTATCGCTGAGATGACTCAATAGGAGACAAGTTTGCTCCTCTGTTTCTTTGTCTTTTCTGTAAAACAGTTGAAAGAGGATTCTCTTCACCACAGCAAAAGAAGCAATACCATCCAGAGCCAGGCACTGGGCTGCTGCCCAACTGTCAGCATCATTGCCTGTCAAGATGGAATTGGAGGAAGAGTAGAAGAAAAACCATGGAGCAGTTAGAACTGATTTCCAGATTGCCTCTAAGGAAGGCAATTTAAGGAGTATCTGTCTGGGATGGTTGAACCCTGAAGTCTGCCCTACAACTCCCTGAAACCTTAAATCAAGTTTTCACTTTAGATAGGCTACACAGGTGACTTAGCTAGGGGATGAGAAGGGATGTGTTCCTTAAAGTGTACCCATAGCTTGAATAAGCAACTATAATTAGGGACTTCCAAAGAGCATTCATACCCTTATTTCTTCTCCATCCCTTCTCCCATCTTAAATGCTTTGAGCAATATCCAGTAAACACTGCAATAATGTCACTCATATAATAGCACACAATAAATGCTTCATTGATTGATTGATTGAATAGGAATTTTTCTTGAGGTCAAAAGTTATTGGAGGAAAGGACTATATACTGGAGACAGTGATAATAAGACATATCTCAGCCAAAAAAAAAAAAAAAGGAAAACTGCATTCTTTGGACAAGGCCTACTTGCTTCGACAATGACTGTCTATCACTCTTTCTGGAATGATGATCTTTGAGAATAGAGAGGAATAGCATCCTGATGATGACTGCTTTGTTCAAGTTCCTTGAAGAAGCCTGATTTTCAGGCTTCCATCTCTACTCTAGTGTCTAGAATAACTCCATTCCCTGAAGGTCCAAAGGCATTTGACTTCTATGACCCTTATCTGAGCGCTCTCTTTCTTCAGATAACATGGCTTGACTTTTGAGGATATGAAGAAATTATATCTCTGCTTAATAAATTTGTCATGCGCTGTTTAAATGGGTCTCCTACTTAATCATCCTGGTCTATAAGAAGTCTATTTGGACCATGAGACTAATAGCCCAGAGACTATCTGTGATTAACATATCAGAATTGTAGGCATGGTACACAGGAAGAAACAATCACTTCTGGCATGATTCTGGCAAACCCTAAATAAGAGCAACTTTTCCAGAGGGTGATGCTGGAGAGTGAAGAATTACAGAAGGCCAACAGAAGGCAGCCTTCAGTATTACTGGTTTGGAGGAAAAGTAGTGGTATGTTAGCTCCTCACCTGTTGCCAGGGCATCCTGCATGATTTTCTGGGCTTGGCTGTCATGTGCTCGGATGGCATAGTGACACAAAGCTGCTGCCATGCGGACACTGCCATTCCTATGTGTTAGTGCTTCCTTAATCAGAGGCTGTAGTTCCTTTGGTATCTCATCGACAGACAGAGCTTCAATAATCTCTTCCTTGTCTTCTGTTATAAGAGAGGGAGGTCAGAAGTTCCCCCAGCATTCTGGCAACAATAAGCTAGTTATTCTCTTACAAAGAAGGGAGGATGGGGCTACCTAGAGAGAACAATGTGGATTCATAAGGAACTTTTTGACTATCTGATATGTGAAAAAGATGGACATGAAGACAACTAACTAACTGAGAATTAATGTGACATGATTCTGTATGAATAATGTCATGGACTTATGTTTAGACCTAATTTAGCCTCAAGGGAATATTATCCTATTTATTGTGACTATAGGATACTATAGACCCTGGAGAGTGGCTCACGAGAATTAAATTAAAAAAAATTCAAATCATGGACAATTGATGGCACATTTGTACTTTGTTCTGCCATGCAGTATGTTATAAACGAACAAATGGCCAAGAAATTTAGAGATGGAGAGAATTCCCTTAAATAC
This sequence comes from Myrmecobius fasciatus, assembly GCA_023553655.1. NCBI lineage: Eukaryota > Metazoa > Chordata > Mammalia > Dasyuromorphia > Myrmecobiidae > Myrmecobius > Myrmecobius fasciatus. The sequence goes on from JAJPUD010006368.1 coordinate 100,071, forward strand.
TTGTACTTGTTCCAATTTTTTATTCTTTTGCAATCTATGTAACAAGGGTATCAGAAGAACTTCCCAGTTTACTGGACTGGGGCATCTCACAGTTAGAGGATGAACATTGCTGTTAGATATCCTAGTCCAGAAAATTAGAGGGTTCCATGATCTCTGTTAACTATGTAATTTTGTTTCCTGTTAAGCCTAGCTTTATCCCCCTAAATAAACTGAGCTCTTTCCTTCTCACTGATAACTACATAGTTTTATCTCCTTAATATTATCTCCTTAAACAACCTAAAAAATGTATCCATATTGAGAATTTATCTTCTTGTCTCTAAAATTATCCATTAATGAACATCTGACCAGGACTGAATAGCCCCATGTGGAATATCAGGAATCACAGATAACAAATTTCTATATCTCTTTGTTAAGCAATAGTTCATTTCTATACTTTTTATCCTATTTAATACATTGCAATGTTCAAATATCCCCCCCCCAAAAAAATCTGAAAAGGCAGGTAATAAAGAGCAACTTGGTTACTCACTGCCTTAAGATTTGTAGGAAGCAAGGAAAATTGACTAACGGGCATTACAGGTTGGACCCTTTCTTTACAGAAAGGGAAAGCTGGGAATCCATCTTTGGAACTGCTGCTCATAATCATATTGCTTAAAACTTCCTTCAATGCAAAGTTGGAGATTAGTACCCATTTTTAGTCCTTTGAACTTCCATTTTTCCTGAGCTTACAATAGCTATAAAGAATTTACCCTTCGTTCTGATAAAGGTCTCATCTCTAAAATATATAGAGAATTGTCTCATATTTATAAAAATTCAAGCCATTCTCCAATCAATAAATGGTCAAAGGATATGAACAGACAATTTTCAGACGAAGAAATTGAAACTATTTATAGTCATATGAAAAGGTGCTCCAAATCACTATTGATCAGAGAAATGCAAATCAAGACAACCCTGAGATACCACTTCACACCTGTCAGATTGGCTAAAATGACAGGAAAAGTTAATGATGAATGTTGGAGGGGTTGTGGGAGGGCTGGGACACTGATGCATTGTTGGTGGAGCTGTGAACGGATACAGCCATTCTGGAGAACAATTTGGAGCTATGCTCAAAAAGTTATCAAACTGTGCATACCCTTTGACCCAGCAGCATTTCTATTGGGCTTATATCCCAAAGAAATCATAAAGGAAGGAAAAGGCCCCACATGTGCAAGAATGTTTGTGGCAGCCCTTTTTGTAGTGGCTAGAAACTGGAAATTGAATAGATGCCCTTCAATTGGAGAATGGCTGAATAAATTATGGTATATGAATACTATGGAATATTATTGTTCTGTAAGAAATGACCAGCAACATGATTTCAGAGAGGCCTGGAGAGACTTACATGAACTGATGCTGAGTGAAATGAGCAGAACCAGGAGATCATTATACATGGCAACAACAGTACTATATGATGATCAATTCTGATGGACATGGCTCTCTTCAACAATGAAATGTTTCAAACCACCTCCAATTGTTCACTGAAGTAAGCCATATACACCCAGAGAGAGGGATGCGAAATGTGGACCACAACATAACATTCTCATACTCCTTGATTGATGTTTGCTTACATTGTGTTTCCTTTATCTGATATATCGTTTGTGTAGATAAGATTTTTCTTGCACACCAATGATAAGTTTGGAAATATGTATACATATATTCGATTTGCCAACATTTTAACATAATTAACATGTAGTGGATATCCTGCCATCTAGGGGAGGGGTGGGGAGTTGGGGGAAAAATTTGTAATGGAAAGCTATGTAAGGGTTATTGTTGAAGAATTACCCACACATATGTTATGCAAATAAAATAAAAATTAAAAAAAAAAAAGAATTTACCCTTCAAAAATTCTCATTTGAATATGTTAATTTTGTGCATGAGCTTTTTTTCTCCTTTTTTCCTTATGTATTTAGAGAAGCATTGGTTACTAAATTAGAAATTAGGATGACAAGAGAACTCTCTTAATCCTTTCCCCCCATTTTTAGAAGAAAAATTTTAAAAATCTAAAAAAAATGTTATTTAGTTAGCTAAAGCCAAGCTAAAACCTTTGGGGGTTAAGGACAACAAAAAGTTATGGAAATTTTTCTTTCAAAAATTTTTCTGAATTAAAAAATTATTTATTGAATTAAATACAAAATAAGAAAAAATAGGATAGAAAAAAAGAAAGAAAAGGAAAATAAAAATAAAATAAAACAAAACAAAACATTGTCATATGTCCAGCAGAACCTCAGGAAGTATTCAAAGTAACAATAACTTTTCATTTGAAGAAAGCATATATAATAATAGAAGAATTTATATATAACAAATGTCAATTTTCATAGGAAATTTTAATAGTGAATTAATGCCCAAGTTAAACAGATACACTAGAATGATGGACCAAATCTAACAAGATAAAATTTAATATTGATAAATGCAAAATCATTCACTTAGATTTCACACACATACATACCGTGCACAGACTTAGGATGAGAGAGATACAATTACAGTTATCCCTTCCACATTGAGCCTTTCCCTAAAATGGTTTCACAATGTTGTGAAATTAAATGGGAATTTTTTGGGAGTTTTGCAGAAGCCACAGACAACAGGCAAAGATCAGCAGATGACAGAGAGAAAGTTTATGCAGAAATGCATAAAATATGTGTGTAGTATTGTATAATGTCAATCCAAATTTTATAGTGAGATATTGTATGCAGTATGAGACATCCCATAAAAGAAAAGAAAAAAATTCAGACTTCCTTTCTGGTACTAAGGGAAGGACAAAAATTTTTACCCAGATTTTCTAGATTACAAGAGTGTTATGCCCCTAATCCCCTTGATGTGTAAGGGATAACTGTACAACAAGATTTCTTTTTTTTATTATTAAAGTTTTTATTTTCAAAACATATACATGGATAATTTTTCAACATTGACCCTTGCAAAACTTTGCGTTTCAAATTTTTTCCTCCTTTCCCTCCACCTCCTCTCCTAGATGGCAAATAATCCAATATATGTTAAACATGTACAACAAGATTTCTTGTGACGAGTACCTAGACATTTTAGTGGACTATAACTCAATATAAGCTAAAAATGCAAATACAATCTTGGTTGGGCTAAATTAATAGAAGCCTAGTTTCCAGAGCTAGGGAATTTACAGTCTGTCTATATTCTGCTCTGAAACCATGAACTCAGTTCTGGGTGCTACATTTTAGCAAGAACATTGGCAAGTATATGAATATATACTTGTTAGGTAAAGGTTGTTAGGTAAAGACAGAGATGGGACCTGGAATCACCAAATGTTCAATGATTGTTTGAAAAAACTGTACATATTTAGTTTGTAGATCTAGTATAATGGTAGCTTTAAAATATTTGGAGGCTGTTCCCAGGTTGAATTTTATTTTTCAGTATATAAGAATAACAGAATTTAGAAGCCCATGTACTCACAAGGGATGTGCAGTTTATACTGAGCTAAATTTATTTTGGGGAGGAATATAAATAGCTAGAAACTTAACGAATACTATATATGATGAAAGAATCTATTGCCTTCCAAGAGCTCTTAAGACTTGTGTGGAAGTCTGGACATATATAGAAGGATAACCAATGTCAAATAAAAATTCCACTGTCCCCCCCTTTTTTTTTTTTCCTCTGAGAAGGATAGGAAAGTGAGTTTAGTTTTATTATATGTGGAAGGGCTGTACCTGATGTAATAAGGATCTTCTTCTGGGAATTTCTTCAGTGAATGGGATGGGACCAATCCTGATGCCAAGGGCCAACTTTTTTTTTAAAATCATAGATTTGAACACATATCATATAATCTTAATGTCCTAAATCTGAGGCTAGCACCTGTTTTCTCTCTCAAGAGGCACATGGTCAGTATATATGATATAATAAGGAGAGTGCCCACTATGCCCAGCTCATGGGACCGCAAGTGCCAGTCTAAGATGAATTATAAATCATCCAGTGAATGCAGTCTGCATGATTATGGTTTCTGAAAACCTGGTAAGTTCTCCCCAACAAGTAGCATGTAGAAAGTACTTAGAAATTTTATGGGCCAAGGATTTGAACCTCCACTCAAGTAACTGGAAAAATTCTCACGGTACCAGGCTCCTGGGTAGAACTTCAGGAAGAGCTCTAGAGTTCAAAGGACTGAATTTCAAATCTTAGTCCTGTCACTATATAGGGATGCTATTGTTTAGTTGTAAATGACTTTTTGTGACCCTGTTTGGGGTTTTCTTGGCAAAGATGCTGGAATGGTTTGCCATTTCCTTCTCTAGCTCATTTTACAGATGAGACAAATGAGGCAAAACAGGGGTAAGTGACTTGTCTAGGGTTACACAGCTAGTCTGAGGTCACATTTGAACCCAGGAAGATGAGTATTCCTGGTTCCAGGTCCAGCACTCTGGACACTATGGTCCCTCTAGCTGCTCCTACTACCTGTGTAAACTTAGGCAAATCATTTAATTTCTCTAAAACTCAATTTTCTCATTTATATGATCATACATTTCTGTTTTCTTGAAAGTGGAACAGAAATGTTATTATTATTAAGCGATTACAGTTAACTGAATTGGCCAACATCACATAGCTAGTAAATGTCTGAGGCTTGATTTGAACTCCAGGGCTTGATGCTCTATCCGCTGGGTCATCTAACTGCTCCAAAGCATTCATTTTAAAGAGAAAACTAAAATCCAAATAAAGTGAAGACAGGGGAAGAGCAGTAATGGAATTAGAATTAAGAGGTAAGGGGAAAGATGTCTAAAGACAAAGGTCTGTTTGATGGGTTTTTGCTCCTTCCCATCCTATTTCTCATTGGGAAAAATGTAAACTTTCCTTATAGGCCCCTCGGGCAAAATCTTTGATGCTTTCTACCTGAATCTTCCACAATGACTTCAAATCGAGGTCGTTCCACAGCAGCTGTGGCACAAGTGATGATGGCATTAATCTTGACCTCATCCTGCACATTTTTCATGTTTCGTAGCAGTCCCTCCACTGTAGCATCTTGCCACCGAGTAGCTGAAATTGGGAATGGGAGTGGGAGAAAGAACAGGGATAGGGGGAGGAGGGTGTGGAGGAAATGAGAAGAAAGTTACTTAATTGGGGGCAGCTAGGTGGCGCAGTTGTTAGAGCACCAGCCCTGAAGTCAGGAGGACCTGAGTTCAAATCTGGTCTCAGACACTTAACATTCCCTAGCTGTGTGACCCTGGGCAAGTCACTTAACCCCAATTGCCTCAGCAAAAAGGAAAAAAAAAAAAAAAAGAAAGAAAGTTACTTAAGATTGGGTTCTGTGACACACCCTGGTTACCAAAAAGTCGTTTTTCTCATAAAGAAGAACCATTTAAAACTAGGCAAGCTCTCCACCATGGAGAAGTCATTTTATGGGAAAGAGTCCCTTATAGGAAGGGAGATGAAAGGGGAAGGATGGTGATCTGGGGAAGGATGATTCGCCTTGTGATGTCCCTGACCAATTTCTTTCATCATTTATAGGGAATTCTCAAACATCTAGAAAATGTGTAGGAAGGGTTGTTTCTCTTCAAAATTATTTCCGGAATTCATGGTCTCTCCTTTCCCCTCTCTGATGGTATGTCCATGGCCATGAAATATGCCTGATTTTCTCTGATCTCAACAAAATAAGCAGATTTGTACCTAATTAGTACTTGGACAGAAGACTTCTTGAAAATATTAGGTGATGAAGACTTTTTTGTTTTGTTTTGGTGATCCAATGGAAAGGGTTCTGAATTTAGAGTTGAGGGTCTAAATCTTGGCTTTGCCATTTACTATGTGACTTTGGGAAAGTCCCTTTATTTTTCTAGGCCTTATTGTTTTCATCTGTAAAATAAGAGATTGGATTAGATAGTTTCTAAAGTTCCTTTCCACTCTAAATTTTTAATCCTATGATCGCTTCCACTCAATGTTCATTGCAATACAATACTTGGCCACTTTTAATATGCATAATTCTTTTGTGTTATGTAGTATAATTGACATGATAAGTTGGTTCCACTTACAAACTGATACTTTGAATAGTTATTCTTATTTTTTTTTTTAAATCTTATTCCTAATGCCATTTCAATCTAGGCCCCCTTTCTCTTTGGGTTCACATTGACTCTGAGGATGTAAATTCTTTTTGCTTTTACTCCTCTGTTTATTTCTCAATTTCAGGTCATACCTGAAATTTCAACTACTTGAGCCCACTTTCTTATTTACTTAATCCACTTTCTGAATTTCTCTCCACACATTTTTTTAAAACAAATTTTAATTCTTTAGGTTTCTTTGAATTGAATGAGTCAACTCATCTTATGCTGACCTTTCTGAGCCCTGTCTTAATCTTCCCTTGGTTCTTGATTCCTCTCTCCCCCATTATAATCAAATCATTGAATGTCTAAGCTCAAAGGGACCTTATACATTATCCAGTTGGCCTCTTCTCCCACCAATTGTACATATTAATAACATGAGATATGAAGGTGAATTGCCTTGTTCCAAGTGAACCAAATGTCTTCAGATAGAGACAGGGCCTGAACCCATATTTCCTGACTCCCTGATTCTAGGGGCTTTCTGTTATATCCTACTGCCTCCTAAGTGGACTGCACTCTGCAAACATCAACAATGTTTTCAGCTTCTTGCAGGTCTATCTTAGTCCTCTTGGCAGCTTCAGGGTCAGTGTTTTTTCTCAGAAACCATTAATATAGGGACAGCTATAATGACACCGTTTTAAGGTATTGAAACTTGATCAAGACCCAAGGGAGATTTTTAAAGCCTGAAACTGCACTAAGACTTTTGGGACATTTTGTATATAAGAGGAAATTAAATAATTCACCTACAGTTAGTAATTTGCAGAACCTAGACAAACTAAAGGTTTGCCTTCAAATCCCAGGTATTTAATATATCTCAGCCAGACTGATAATATCAAGCTCATATATTAATTTCATTCATTTATTTAATTTTAGTGAAGGAACTGTTTCACTTGAAATATTCGTATCCTTAAGGCCAACCCCCCTTTTTAGGTCCTTCGTTTCTGATTGGTGACTCCTTCCACAGGACCATTATTTTAGGAAGAATCCTCACCAGGCTTCACCTCTCTCCTGAACTTTTCCATCTTGTCATTTGCAGCCATTGCCCCTATGTATTTACCACTTCTATCATCTTCTATTTTCCAGCTTCCCTTTATGGATTATCTTCTCCTTATTATAATTGACCCCAAGGAGTCAAGAACTGTGTTGTTTAATTTTATTTGCATCCTCATTACTTAGCATGATGATTGACACATGTTATTGAGCAGTGTAAGTCCTATCGCATTCTTTGTGACCACATTTGGGATTTTCTTGGCAAAAATGCTTTTTTATTTCCTACTGTGGTTCATTTTACAGGTGAAAAACAGGAAAAGTGACTTACCCAAGATGATATAGCTAGTAAGTATCTGAGACCAGATTTGAATTCAAGAAGAGGAGTCATTCTAACTTCAGACCCAGGCCTCTGTGCATTATGGTGCCACCTACCTGCTTGGCCTGACATAGAGCAAGTATTTTAATAAGTCATCTGTCTGCTATCTGTCAGTCAGTCTGTCTGCCTATCTATCCATCATCTATCTGTTTGTCTGTTTATCTGTCTGTTTGTCTATTTATCCATCCATCCATCCATCTATCTATCTGTTTGTCTATCTACTGTC
>JAJPUD010006368.1:107743-131783 GCA_023553655.1 Myrmecobius fasciatus
TATCTATCTATTTATCCATCTATCTGTCTGTCCATCTATCCATCTAACCATCTATCCGTCTATCCATCCATCTATCTATCTATCTATCTATCTATCTATCTATCTATCTATCTATTCATCAGAGAATTATAGATATAAAACTGGAAAGGACTTAAGAGGTCATATCATCCTATTCTCTCCTTTTACAACAGAAATTTGAGTGCCCTAGCTTCCTCATCTGAGTTTCATCTTCCTCATCTGTAAAATAGTAATCATAATATCTGTAGTACCTACCTTATCTGAATTGTTCAGGGAATATATGAGATAATATATGCAAAGCTTTTTTGCAAACCTGAAGGTTTTAAAAAGAGAGTGATCCAAAAGTGGTAATGTGGTTTAAAGTTTTAATGGATTAAAACTGTTGTAAGACTTTTGAAATACCCTGTATACATATTAAGCAACTCTCTAAGCCTATTAGTAGAGATAAATTGCTAATCTGCTTTCACAGAAGTTTCTATACCCAGAATTCATTACAAGTGAAGAAATTAAAAGTTGGACCTCTTCCTTACCCAATCTTCACTCATTCAGTCTCAAAGTTATCATTGTTAATCACTATGCTACAGTCTGAGAGATAGTCCCTGCCCTAGAAACCCAAAAGAAAATCTGAATTTTGTTCATTTTTATAAGATGGAGAATAGAAGCAGTATATCATTCTTGGGCCTTGCCTCATGGGAATCTCTCTAGTCCCAGAAACTTTATGGAGGATATGGAATACAAAATGGAATTCTCTTCCTAAAGGTTCTTACTTAAAAACCAGGCATTCTTCCATTCTTGCAGCATGTTTCGGAGGACCTCTATCTCCCAGGACACATTTTTCTCTATTTTTCGTAAAAAATCCTTCTTTCCTCTCCTGGTCTTGCCACCAATAGTCTCTTGGCTCAATTGTAGGAGGTCCTTGGCTGGAGTGGGCAAGGCTGTCCAACGAAAGGCTCCCCTTCTGGGCCTAGGAACTGTCCCAATAAGATGGAATGTGATTATTTGTTCTGCTTAGCCCCTCATCTTTGTCCCTCCTGCACCTGAGATGAAATGATAGCACCCAGCAGTAACTAACACTGATTCAAAGTAGTCAGGAATTCTCCTCGGCAAAATCTCAAGACAAATTATATTCTTTTGATTATACAATGCCCTAATAATAAGGAGCTATAGGCTCATATGGGAAATTGATAGACCATAGGGGAGGAATCGGGAATCCTTATTAGGGATGTAAAATTTACAAGAATTTTGAAGTCTTGGTGGGGTATAAGAACTAAGGAGTTAAAATTTTTTTGTGTGTGTGTGCAACCAGACTTATCCTTTGTGTTACAAGTGACCATGTGTAATAGTTAGGATATTATCTATAATAGGAATACTGTGATAGGATAATTCCATGTGTGACAATCAGTAGGGAGAGAGAGAAAAGGAAATTCCTTTTCCTCTTTGTCCTGGGCTTCTGGCTTCCTAAAAACACTAGATAAATGATGATTCCAAATTGCAAACTTCTCTATTTCCTTATTTCTATGTTCAGTTTCACTTTGAACTGGCTTAGGAAACTATCACAGTTAGCACCACCAGGTTTGTAATTTCCTGGGGAGAATAATGGCTCATGGTCTTCCCTCTCTTCTGCCTCACAGTAAGACAGGGCTTCTCTCTTGTATGTCTCTCCTTTCTAGTTTTTTTTTTTTTTTAAATAAGAATGAGTACTGTATTTTTCTTTTTCTTTCAATTATTTATTTTTAACATTCTTTTTATATTTTGAGTTCTAAATTCTCTTCCTCCCTCCTAACCAACTTCAATTCATTGAGAAAACAAGCAAAATGATATCAGTTATTCAAGTGAAATCATGCATATTAGCTATATTGCAAAAAAAGTAAGAAGTATTAATCAATAAAATTATACTTCAATTTGCACTTAATAGTTTATCAGTTCTCTCTCTGGAGGTGAATAGCCTTTTTTCATCATGAGTCCTTTGGAATGATCTTGAATCACTGTATTAATCAAGGTGGCCAAGTCTTTCACAGTTGACCTTCATTACAAAATGCTGTTACTGTGCACAATGATCTCCTGGTTCTTTTCATTTTATTCTGCATCAGTTCATGTAGTCTTGCCATGTTTTTTTCTTTCTTTTTGAAACCACCCCTTCCTTGTCATTTTTTTATAGCACAATAATGCTTTATTACAATCATATACCACAACTTGTTCAGCTATTCTTCATTTGATGGGCATTCCTTCAACTTCCAATTCTTTTTCATCATAAAAAAGCTGCCATATTCTTATGTAGGTCCTTTTCTTTCTTCTTTAATCTCTTTGGGAGACAAACCTGATAATGGAATTACTGGATTAAAGATATGCAGTTTTATAGGCATCCGGGTATGGTTTCAAATTGTTCTCCAGAATGATTGGACCAGTTCACAATTCTAACAGTTTATTGGTGTTTCTATTTTCCATCATTCCTTATAAAATTTGTCATTTTTTGATAAGTATAAGGAAGTATCTCAGAGTTGTTTTTATTTGCATTTCTCTAATCAATCATACTTTAGAGCATTTTTTCATATGACTATAGATAGCTTTGATTTCTTCTGAAAACTTCCTGTTCATATTCTTTTACCATTTACCAATTGGGGAATGGCTTTTATTTCATTTAAAAAAATTTTTACATGGCTTCCTATATATTAGAGAAATAAGGTCTTTATCAGAGAAACTTGCTGTAAAATTTTTTGATATTACCTCATTCTCTATAACACCTTTTAGCATAATGTAGTTTCCCTTACAATCTGTTTTAATTAGGTCTGTTTTTGCTTTTGCTTTGTCTGAGCTCATGATTGCTACCTCTGCCTTTTATACTTTTGCTGAAGCATAATAGGTTATTCTCCAGCCTTTTATTTTAACTCTATGTGTGTCTTTCTATTTCATATGTGTTTCTTGTAAACAACATATTGTTACATTCTGGTTACTAATCCAATGCAATTCGCTTCCATTTTAGGGATGAGGTCATCCCATTCACATTATGATTATTGTATATTTCTCTCTATATTATATTCTTCTGTTTTTCTGCTCTCTCTTTTTATACTGTCCCTCCTCAAAAGCCTATTTTGCTTCTAATCATTGCTTCCCTTAATCTGTCCTCCTTTTTATCATTGTCCTCTCCTTTTCTCTTATCCTCCTTTTCTTCCTATTTTCCTATTGGGTTGTTATATTTCTATGTAATTGAGTGTGTATGTATGTATGATATATTTGTATGTATATGTGTTTGTACAATGTGTACATACATACATGTGTATATATGTATATGTGTATATATACATGTACATGTATGTAATCTTCCCTCTTTGAATCAATTTGAATGAGAATAAGGGTCAAGCATTATCTGCTACTGCACCTCTCATTTCCTGCTCTACTATGAAAGCCCTTCCTTACACCACCTCTTTTATATGAGAAAATTTACTCTATGTCACCTCTTTCTTCCCCCTTCTCCTCGTGCATCCCTCTTTTTCATCCCATTTTTTTGTGGGAAATCATTCCAACAAAATCAATTCACATCCATGACTTTAGTCTGTGTAGGCTCCTTCTAAATGTAGGGCAGAGCTTTTTAATCTTTTTATATCGTGGAACTTTTTGGAAGTCTGGTGAATACCCTTCTCAAGAATAATGACTTTAAATGAAAATAAAATATATAAAAGTATGAAGGAATCCAGGTATTTTACAGTAAAGATATAATTTTTCCCATCCAAGTTCTTGGACCCCTGGAATCAAGTCACAAACTACAGATTACATGTGTTTGACCTAAGGAATGAGTGAGTCAACTATATTATCCAGATCTTTATTACCTAAAAATAAACTTCAAAACACCAAGTTGGATTTTCAGCCACTAAAATAGTTTTGCGTATAATTTTAGGATAAGCAATAACAAGAATAGACAGACCAGAAGGAAGGGGAGAACAAAGGACCAACCAGTTCAGTTCTTTGAAAATAAGAGCAGCTAGTGTTATGTTCAAAGTAGAGAAACTGGAGAGCTTTGTCCAGGTCAGTCTCTTTCCTTCCTTCTTTGTGTGGAAAAAAATAAGGGCATCTGGGAGGAATTATTCTGTTATTCAAGTTGTATCCTTCTCAACTTGGAAGCTGGACAGGGAAAAGGGTCCACCAATCATAGCTCAATTATTTATAGTCTGCCAATATGGCCATGTCCCTGCTCAATGCTTAAGTTTACCACAGCAGCTCTGAATACCAGTTATTAAGAGCCTTTCTAAAGAAGAACAGAGAAGAGCAGATATCTGACTCTGCAGGCCTTGCAAATTAAGAAGAACAATCTTATCCTTTTGACCTGACCTTCTCTTTCTTGTATTTCCCCCAAAATTGTTTTGGCCTTTCTCAATGATTTTCCTACTCCCTTTTCCCCTCCCCCTCCATTCAAAACTTCACTGGCCCGTGGAATCCTGGGAAAGCTTCTGCATTTCTCATAGGATGCAGATTGGATTCTGATGCATAGTTGAATTAAAGGGGGAAAAATGGGCACATTTTTTATATACACACACTGACACACATACATGTATGTACATATTTCTATGTGTGTGTATATTCACACACGCATATATTAATTCAGGGTGAAAAGAAAGAAGAAAAGGAAGGAAGAAAAGAAAGTTGAAAATGGAGGAAGGAAGGAAGGAAACTTTAAAATTTCCTTATGTTTTTTTGAAAGAGTTTTAAAAAAAATTTCAATACTCTTACTTTTCCAATTACATTTTAGAGAGTTTTCAACATTCATTTTGTTGTTATTGCTGTTTTATTTTTTATTTCCTTTTTCCTGATTATACATATACATTAATTTTTTTAACACATTTCTTTATGAATTAAACATTCCTTTTTTTTCTTTTTAAAATTTTTTGTTTAGTATTTTATTTTCCCTAGTTACAAGCAAAAACATTTTTAAACATTTATTTTTAAAAAACCTATGAATTCCAGAATCTCTTCCTTCCTCTTTTCCCATCCCCCAACATTGAGAAGGCAAATAACTCAATATAGATTATACATGAAACATTCATTTTTGTAAGATTTTGAGTTCCAGGTTTTTTTTTCTCCCTCCTTCCCTTCTGCTGAAGACAAGAAAGCAATCTGGTATAGGTTATACATGTACAGCCATTCTAAACATATTTCCATTATTAGTTGTGTTGTTAAAGAAAAGTCAGAACAAAAGGGAAAAAACATGAGAAAAAAAAGCAAACAAATAAAAAAATTGGTGAAAATCATATGTTTCCATTTGCATTCATTCTCCACAGTTCTCTTTTTGTATGCAGATGGCGTTTTCTATCTCAAGTCTATTGATACTGTCTTGGATCACTATGTTGTTGAGAAGAACTAAGTCTATCATAGTTGATCAAAACATAATCTTGCTGTTACTGTGTACACTGTTCTCCCAGGTCTGCTCACTTCCCTCAGTATCAGTCCAAATCTTTTCAGGCTTTTCTGAAAACAGCTTGAGTATTATTTCTTATAAAACAATAATATTCCATGACATTCGTATACCATAATTTATTCAGCCATTCTCCAATTGATGGGCATCTATTCAGTTTCCAGTTTCTAGCCACTACAAAAGGGCTGCCACAAACATTCTTGCACATGTGGGGCCCTTTCCTTCCCTTTAAGATCTCTTTGGTTGTTGGATCAAACGGTATGTACAGTTTGATAGTCCTTTGAGCATAGTTCCAAATTGCTCTCCAGAATAATTTCTTCTTACTTTAAAAGTAACTGTCATCTCATTGTAAGAGATCCTCCCCCTCCCCCAATTTCACTTGATTCTCTGAATCAAGAAGGGAACAATTCAGTTAGCTGGGAAAGCAAAATAGCAACATCCCTGGGTATTCAGAGCAATTGCAGAATAAAACTGGAGAGAAGGAGGTCATAGGATCTCCCTCTCTTTCTCCTTCCTCTCTCTCTCTCTCTCTCTCTCTCTCTCTCTCTCTCTCTCTCTCTCCTCCCCCCTTCTCTCCTTCTTTACACTCTCTCCTCATCCCCAAAAGGTTGAAAATTAGGAGATGGTTCATTTAGAATTCTAAAATAGAGGAGTTCATAAACTGGAAGCTGCCTGTGGAGATCACCACTGCTAAAATCTTCTTCCCATCAGTCATGTGCCTTTGAAAGGTAGTTACTTGACATTTAGGAGACAGTGCATCTATCAAGGAACAGAGACAAACAGCCCGGGGAGACAAAGAGATACAGCCATACAAAGAAGGGAATAATTTCAAGGAATGAGACTTTTGGAAATTGAGTCAAGCTGCAGAAAGTTCACCACCAGGGAACTCAGCTGAGAAACCTGATCAGCAGAGTCATTATACCCAAAGGGAAGTATGTAAGGATTGTATAGAAAAAAATAACAGAATCATATCTATTGATAATCTAAAGAATTAGGCCTGCGGCCAAAAATATTATGTCCAGCAAAATTTTTTCTAATATTCTCTAACAAGAAAAAATGGACATTTAATGAACTTGCAGATTTTCAAGACTTTCTGTCAACCAAACCCAAACTTACAGAAAATTACATAATAACCAATATCAAAGATCAATTTCAAGGAACTCAACATGGATATATTATGGGTTTTTTTTTAACATGGGAACATATATTTAAACATATATTTAAAAGTGACATCAATATCTATAGGGTTACCTCCTAGAACTCAAGATTCCATGAGAACTCAACTTGCAAGTATATGTACAAGTCCAGGGAGTTTGTTACATCATCACTATAGATATGTTCTTCATACATCATCTTGTGGGAACCTTGTTCATCTTCTTTCCACCCAATTTGCTGAAAGCTTTCCTCTATATCTTCTATTATTGGTTTTTAAATATCCTGAGATATCTATATGAAGTTTTCCATCTGTTGTCTTGTTATAATGATTAGCTCACCTCTTCTGGTCATAGACTCATGGTATGATCATAGGCTTAGAGAAGGGACATTTCAGGCCATTTAGGATAATCTACTCATTTTATAGTTGAGGGAACTGAGGCCTAGGGGGGCTGAGTCTGACTTGCATCAGTCAGCATCATGCTTGTCTTTTATGTTCTGCTTTCTGAGTAAGAATTTTACTTGAATATTTCTTCAATATTTCTATAATCTCTGACTTCCACAGATGTACCTGCAACCATTCCATTACTTGGTAGATCTTCAAGAGCTTCTGTGATCAAAACATTTATCACCTCTTCATCAGCAACTTGGGGATGAGCCACTCTGAACTGAATCTACTAAGGTTGGTCCTTGGACAACAGAAAGGCTTGGGCCTTTGCAGATTGGTAGAATCAGTCAGACCTTGTGTTGTGCTGGTATGCCTTTAAGTGTTCAGGCTTATTTCCAATACCTCATCATGACTGGAGGACTAAAAAAAAAAATACTATTGGCAATATAGAGGAGAATCTTATATTCACTAAACAACATTAAAAAAACAGTTTTTAAAATTTCTCTTGACAATTGTAGGTATTAAATACACAAACAACTGCATGAGAAAAAAATAGAAAAGATAAGCAAAATTAAATAAACACAGGTGATAATATACAACTTTATGAAATTTCCATTATTTTTCAAGTGTTGACCTCCATCACAGAAGATATGCATATTGTCTTCAACATAAGTATGCCCACATCATCTTTATTTTCATGATTTTATTTATGTGTAATATGGGTATGATGTTATTGTTGCCATTTAACTCCCAAGTTGTGATGAATGTGTATATTATTGTTTTGGGTTCCATTTAACTCCCAAGTTGTGATGAATGTGTATATTATTGTTTTGGGTTCTCTCCTTTCTTCATTTTAACTTATTTTATTGCTCTTTGGCCTATGACCTCTTGTGGAGATCTATACATAAGCTATATTACTACCATATTCGGAGATGTCTCTGAAAGAACTCTGGACTATGGCAAAATAGGTCACCGACAGTGATTCGGGAAAGAAGGGGTGATGGTATTCCTAAGATTGTCCTAGGTCCATGTAAGCCCAAAAGTTAGGGAATGGGGTTACAAAAAAAGTCCCAAATCAGGGATATTGTTTTGGGAGTTAGTTCATTTGATCAAACTAATTGCAGTTCTTTTTGATCAAGGCAGTTGTTATTGTCCTAATTTCTCTCTTAGCAACCTCACATTCCTCTCTAAATAGATTTGTCTATCTAGATGCACTTTTGGTTAGGGTGGCCCAGGAGTGAAGATTGAAAGGGGGATCAGTCCGAAGGAGAAGATCAGAAGATGGGGCTAAGATGGCAACTTCCAAATAAATGCTTTGCTTAATATGAGACCTGCCTCTTCTCTTATGATTGCTTTTGAATGATCTGGTTTATAGATATTATGTCAATTTTATCTCAATTAGGTACATTGTTAACTATTGAGTTTTTTTAAGCTTTCACACAGAATATTAATGAAGATGATGATTTAGTATTGATGGGAATGAATCAAGTTAACTACCCTTGGCTGCCCTGGCCTAGGGCCAGTGACTTTAGTTGTCACCCATATCACTATAAGTATTGCTTCTAACATCGCCAGCCCAACTTTAAATGGCTCCCTTCTTACCGCTTTGAAGTTGTGGTTCATAATTCCATTCTTCTGGGCCTTTTGGGAAGATCTTTGGCAAGTGTTTACAGTAGTGGTTGAGGTTTTCCAAAACGATCTCATCATCTTTCATTCCACTCTGATGGATGATCTGAACTAAGTCTGAGTGTGAATTAAAACAGCCAGTCATAGTGGGACCTGTTTTCACTCTCCCCCCCAAATCCACCCTCCCTCCATTCTTCCAATTTTCCTGGCTCAGTGATCATGTCTAGTTTCTAGCTGCCCTAAAGACTCAAGGAGAATCTTTAAAGGTGTCTATAACTGGGGATGACATAGCTGCAGGAAGAATTGGGATTGGAAATGGCAATAAAGATCATGAGGATGTGGAGGTCTCAATCCCAGTGCAAATTAGCACATAAGGATATAATCTGTTTTATCTATGAGATTAGATCTGTGTTAATATCCAAATGCCCTTAGCAAGAGACAGTCTTTCTGGTTCATGATTGCCGGATGTTTAAAGACACACCTTTTCAAGAACATCTCTTTGAGAGCCAATTTTGATGGAAGAGTTAGGTGGAGGGAGAGAGAAGTACATAGCAGGGCCAAAAAGAACAGGCTTAAATAGGACACCATATTGGGACCCCAGGGCAATTAAGGAGCAGTATGAAGAGTTTGGGTAGGCAAGAGCCAGGAATATCAGAAAGTAATAGAAGGACATTGACAGGGGAAAAAAAGGAATATCATTCAAAATATTATATACAAGATTAGCCCCCATATGAGGAAGTGGGATGACCAAGAAGAAATCACTATTCAATCGCTGCTGGTTCCATCAACATGGGATAGAATCCTCCTAATCGGAGTCATCCAAGCCCTTAGATCATTCTCATGATCATAGTGGAGACAAACTAGGAACTCTTTCCTCATGGCCCCCTAATCTGTCTCACCCCAATACCAAGGGCCTGGCTCTCTTACCAAAGTAAATCTCCTGTTCAAAGGCATTGTCCGTGGAGTAAGCATACTTCCCAGCTTTAGGATTTATCTGTTGAAATTTTTGTATAGGTGGGACCCGAAAGAGGCTCCGTTCAGTGATTATTTCCTCAACTGTCTTATTGGTGCCCATTGTCATCTCAGATTTCTTCTTAAGTGGTACGTAAGCAGGAATTCTTGGCAGGGAAGAATGGAGGAGGAATAAGTATCTTGTGAGGAGAGAATGGGCAGAGAAAGAAGCTTCTTGTCTGTGTGGATAGAGAGGGGGTGGTTACCACTGACAACTATCAGGAATTCTTACCTTTCCAGGATGATAGGTAATTCCCCTTGCAAACACAACATGGGAGCTGGGGACATTCAGGAGGAAGTGTACTATGAGCCTTGTCCACCCAGTTTGTTAGTCTCCTTAGTGGATAGAGTGTAGAACGGGGCCAAGAAGACCTGAGTTCAAATCTGTCTTCAGACACTTACTAGCTATTGAAACCCTAGGCAAGTCACTTAATTCTGCCTGTTTCATTATCTTATCTGTAAAATGGGGATAGCAATAGCACCTTCTTCTCAGGATTTGTGTAAAGATGAAATGACATAATATTTACAAAGTAAATATTAAAGCACTAAATAAATTCCAGCAATATTATTCCAGCGATTTCATTTTTCCTATTAAGGGAATCCTATGTTATTTATCATCAGCATTTAGTCTTTTCATTGATGGTAAGGTTGACCCACTTGTTCCAGGGGCTGTCATGAATCATTTGGGATGATAAGATCATAGATCTGTAGCTGGAGAGAATGTCAGATGTACAAACCCTCAAGTTTACAGTTAAGGAAGTTGAGGTCAGAAAGGACAAGTGATTTACCCAGAGAGTAAGTACAAGAAAAGTGGCATTCTGCTAAGTGTTGCTTGTCTGAAATATTATTAAGCTTAATCTGCATAATTACCTCCATCAGTTAGCACAGTGCTAGGTACATTTGTTATTCAGTCATTTCAGTGGCATCTGGTCAACATTTAGGATTTCTTGGCAAAGATCCTAGAGTGGGTTTGCTATTTCCTTCTCTAGCTCCTTTTTTTTAAAGATGAGGAAACCAAGGCAAGCAGGATGAAGTGATTTGTTCAGAGTCATACAATTAAGGTCTGAGGTAAAATTTATTTATTTATTTATTTTTTATAAAGCTTTTTATTTTCAAAACATCTGCATGCATAATTTAACATTGACCCTTGCATAACCTTGTGTTTCAGATTTTCTCTTTCTTCACTCTTTCTTTGCTTCTTTTCTTTACTCTTCCTTAATCTTCCCTCTAACTTTCCTATTTCTGTTGAAGGTACCACTATTCTTTCAGTTACCCAGCTTCACAACTTGAGAGTCATCCTTGACTTTTCAGAATCCCTGACCCCAGTTAGCAGTGAGCTGCCAAATCTTATCATTTCTACATCTGTACATCTCTACTCCCTAGGCTTCTACCCCAGTTGTTATTTATCCAATTTTAATCTTATCTAACTCTTCCTGATCCATTTTTGGGGTTACTGGAAAAAGGACTAGGGAAGGCCTCTTGTGAAACTGAGCTAGAAATTCTAAAAAGGAAAAGAGAAGGGGCAGAAGATATATGGGGACAGTTAATCTCAAAGTATGAAAATGGGAGAAAGAATGATTTCTTTGAGGAAGAGTAAGTAGACTAAGATAATGAGTGATAAGCCTGAAAAGGTAGTTTAAAGCCAGTTTGTATAGGCCTTTATTTGCCAAATAGAGCATTTTGTATTTGCTCCTAAAAAGCAATGGGAAGTCACTGGAGTTTTTAGAAATGTTCAGACTAGTATCTTAGGAAAGTCACAACAATACAAAAATTCCTAAAGCTTGGGACAATGTCTCCCCACTCCAGGTGAGCAGAGCTCAACTTTAAATAAAGCTAAAAAGCAAGAAATAAGCTGAAAAATGAGCAAATAACAACAACAAAAATAATTTTGTGGCAATGAAAACCAAAACATAAATTCAGAAGAAGGCAACAATGTGAAAAAAAGATAAATAAAGCTTTAAAGAAAAATGCTAATTGGACTCGAACCCAACAAGAATTCCTGTAAAAGTTAAAGAGATGAGTGGGAGAGAAACAATTTTGAAAAGAAATGAAAACTGTGCAAGAAAATTATGGAAAAAAAAAACTAGGTCAGGCTACCCCTGGCTGTGAGCACATCAAACAAAGAAAAATAGATTGAGTAGAAAAAGGATAGGGAGAAAAGGAAAGAATTCAACAAAGGACCAGGGAAAGATAGACTAAAAACCATTGGAAAATTGGAAATTAAATAACCTAATTAAATAAATATATCTAATTTTAAAGAATGACTGAGTTGAACAACAAATCATATAAACAATCAATAATTTCAGCCAAGAGAATGACAATGAGACAACATACCAAAATTTATGGGATGCAAACAAAGCAGTTTTTAGGAGAAATTTTATGAACTCTAAATTGTTTTATGAATAAAACAGAAAAAGAAGAGATCAATGAATTGGGCATGCAATTAGAAAAGCTAGAAAAAGAATAAATTTTAAAACCCCCAATTAAATACCAAGTTAGAAATTCTGAAAATAGAAATTAATAAAATTGAAAGTAATAAAATTAAGAGTTGGTTTTATGATAAAACCAACATAATTAACCTTTGTTTAATTTGATCAGAAAAAGGAAAGGAAAAAACCAAATTACCAGCATCAAAAGTGAAAAGAGTGAACTTATCACCAATGAAGAAGAAATTAAAGCAATAATTAGGAACTATTTTGTCCAACTGTTTGTCAACAAATCTGACAATCTAATTGAAATAGATGAATATTTACAAAACTTTAAATCGCCTAGATTAGCAGAAGAGGAAATAAATTACTTAAATAGCCATATTTTAGAAAAAGAAATTGAACAAGCCATCAATGAATTTCCTAAGAAAAAATCTCCAAGGCCAGATGGACTTACAAGTGAATTTTACCAAACATTTAAAGAACAATTAATTCCAATACTTCATAAATTATTTGGAAAAATAGGCAAGGAAGAACTTCTGCCAAATTCTTCCTAAGACACAAATATAGTGATGATACCTAAACCAGACAGAGTCAAAACAGAGAAAGAAAATTATAGACCAAACTCCTTAATGAATATTGATGCAAAAAATTTAAACAAAATGATAGCAAAGAGATTATAATAACTTATCAGCAGGATAATACACTATGACCAAGTGGGATTTATACCACGAATGCAGTACTGGTTTGATATCAGGAAAACTATTGCCATAATTGACCATATCAAAAACAAAACTAACAGAAATCATATGATAATCTCAATAGATGCAGAAAAAACTTTTGACAAAATACAGCAGCCATTCCTATTAAAAATTCTAGAGAGTATAGAAATAAATGGAGTTTTCCTTAAAATGATAAGCAGCAAGCATTTTTTGGTAAAGAGGAGAAGCTAGACATGTTTCCAATAAAATCAGAGGTAAAACAAGGATGCCCATTATCACCATTATTATTCAGTATTGTATTAGAAATGTTGGCTTTGGCAAAAAGAAAAGAAACAAGAATTAAAGGAATTAGAGTAGGCAATGAGGAGATAAAACTATCACTCTTTGCAGATGATATAATGCTATACTTAGAGAATCCTAAAGAATCAACCAAAAAACGAATTGAAACAAGTAACAGCTTTAGCATAAATAAACTAGCACACATCATCAGCATTTCTATATATTACTAACAAAGCCTAGCAGCAAGAGATAGAAAAAGAAATTCCATTTAAAATTATTGTAAACAAAATAAAACATTTGGGTGTCTACCTGCCAAGACAAACCCAGGAACAATATAAACACAATTACAAAACATTTCACAGGAATAAAGTCAGATCTAAACAATTGGAAAAATATCAATTGCTTATGGATAGGCCAAGCTAATATAATAAAAATGGCAATTCTACCTAAATTAGTCTACTTGTTAAGTGCCATGCCAATAAAACTGCCAAAAATTATTTTATGGAGCTATAAAAAAGTATTAACAAAATACATTTGGAAAAAGAAAAGGTCAAGAATATAAAAAAAAAATGCAAAGGATAGTGGCTTACCAGTACCAGACCTAAAACTCTATTATAAAGCAGCAGTCATCAAAACCATCTAGTACTGAATGTATGTACTGAATGTAGTAGACTTCCTGTCATCTAGGGGAGGGGTGGGGACTGGGGGGGGGAATTTGAAACAGAAAGCTTTGTAAGGGTCAATGTTGAAAAATTACCCATACATATGTTTTGCAAATAAAAAGCTTTAATAATAAAAAAAAAACATATAGTACTGGCTAAGAAATAGAATGGTGATTCAGTGGAACTGATTAAATATGTGTATCTAATAATACATCAAGGTATCAATAATCAATGACTATAGTAATCTACTGTTTGAAAAGCCAAAGGCTCCATCTTCTGGGACAAGAGCTCACTATTTGACAAAATTGCTGGGAAAACTGGAAAATATTATGTCAGAAACTCAACATAGACTTATATCTCACACCCCATATCAAACAAAGGTCAAAATGACTACATGACTTAGGTGTAAAGGATGATACTTTAAGAAAATTAGGAGAGCAAAGGATAGTTTACCTATTAGATCTCTGGAGAAGGGAGAAATTAATAATTAAAGAAGAACTAGAGAACATTATGAAATGCAAAATGGAAAGTTTTGATTATATTAAATTTAAAAATTTTTGCACAACAAACATTAATACAGCCAAGATTAAAAGGGAAGCAGAAAACTGGGAAACAATTTTTACAGGCAGCATTTTAATAAAGGCTTCATTTCTAAAAAAAATATAGAAAATTGACTCAAATTTATAAGAATACAAGCAATTCCCCAATTAATAAATGGTAAAAGAATATGAATAATTTTCAGATGATGAAGAAATTAAAAAAATCTTTACTCATATGAAAAAATGCTCTAAATCACTATTGATTAGGTAAACACAAATTAAAACAACTCTGAGTTACCATCTCACACCTATCAGATTGACTAAAATGACAGGAAAAGATAATGACAAATGCTGGAGGGGATATGGGAAAGCTGGGACACTACTGCATGGAGTTGTGAACTGATCCAACCATTCTGGAAAACAATTTGGAACTATGCCCAAAGGGCTACAAATCTATCTAGCAGTATATCTTCTGTGACCACATTCCAAAGAAATAATAAAAGAGGAAAAAGGACCCACATGTGCAAAAATGTTTGTAGCAGCTTTTTTTTTTTTTTTTTTTTTTTTGTGGTAGCAAGGAATTAGAAATTGAATGGAGGCCCATCAATTGAAGAATGGCTGAGTAAGTTATGTTATAGTAAAATAATTGAATATTATTTTTCTATAAAAAATGATGAACAAGCTGGAAAGATTTATGTGAACTGATGCTGAGAGTAACAAACAGAACCAGGAAAACATCATACACAACAACAGCACATTTGTATCATGATCAACTCTGATAGACTAGCTTCTTCTCAGTAATTCATTGATCCAAGGCAATCCCAACAAACTTTGGATGGAAAATGCTATCCTCATCCAGAGAGAGAACTGTGGAGACTAAATGTAAATTAACACAGGTTGTATTCACTTTTTTTTTTCCCTGTCATGGTTTTTCCCTTTTGTTCTGATTTTTCCCTCCCAACATGATTCATATGGAAAAATGTAAAAAAAGAATATTACAATGTATAATAAAAAAGTTATTTTATATATAACTGGGAAAAAATAAAAAGAAAAAACTCAAAAAAAGAAACAATTAAAGTCAGAAGAATGGAAAAAAAGGAAAATGTAAACTATCTCACTGTGAAATGTCTCAGAAGGAAATGACAAAGCACTCTAGTATTTCTGCCAAGAAAACCTGAAAAAAGGGGTCACGAAAAGTTGGACACAGCTGAAAAAATGACTGAACAGCAATAACAACAAATTCAATCTCTCTGGGCCTTAGTTTCCTCATCTGTAAAACGAGGATGTTGAATTTGTTAACTTCTAATGTCACCTACCTCTAAATTTAGCCCAGTGCTAATTCTGGGGACTCCTGCCACTAAATAAGACTTGTTGATATTTTTAATTCACTGAGGGTGTGATTTCCCCAAGAGAAGCTGGCTTCTTTTAGTGGTAAATGACAAACACCCATTGCGTGAAACATGGGAAATCATAATCGCATCATATCAACCTTACAAATAAAGTTTTGGAATAAAAATCCCTCTCCCTGAGAGAAGTTGAATGGGCCTTGCTCATATTCGGTTCTGATAGTATGATTCAATCAAAACCTGACGTTCAGGGCCTTCCACAGTTTGATTCCGTTATTTCTTCTCTATCTTGTTCCCCATTACTCAGATGTTGCAAATACAACTTTTGCTCTAACTAACCTGATGTTCTACCTCAAGGACCTCTACTCTTTACCTAGTGCGGGAATGTAAATAGCAATTGTTTGTTTTGGTCAGAAACCCTGAGGGCCTTCCCCTTCTGGATTTTTAACAAAAATCATACTAGTTAAAAGATGGCATTCTCTACCTCATTTCTTATCTAGTCTTAATCACTGAATGGATGCTCCTCAAACTCAACCTGTTAAAGATTTTAGCTTAAAAAGCCAAGGTCTCCCACTGCCTCCAGATCTATGTCGTCACCTTTTTTTTTTAATTAATTATGTGATTCGAGGTTTTATTGCATAATATCCATTTCTAGGAATTACTTTCTAACAATGAAAATATCCTTCTAAATGATGGTTACCAGTACAAGTTTCAACAATAATATTTTTTTCCTTTTTTTTTTTATTTATGTCCAGTCATCTTGGTCTAGATCTTGCCACTGGGCCCAGATGGCTCTGGAGGGGACAGTGAGGCAGGTGACCCTGCCGAGCCCTCCCTGCAAATCATATCATCATCTTCCTGAAGTCTTGGTCCTAGTCAAGAACAAAGAACCAATAATAACAACAGTTATCAGAGCCTAAGGGTTTGGTTTTCAAACCACCCTTCCAGAAGAGAGTAAAAACCACCACATAGGGCCTCTGAGCCTAGAGCCAGAATACCTGAAATACACTGGAAGCAGTAACTCTGGTTTATTTCCTTCTTGGGTGGAAGTGCCGGCATCCACCCCCTCAAACTCGGCAGTCTCTTCGGCTTCGAGCCGCGCCACCAGCTCCAGGTCGCTGGCAGTAGAAAGCTCATCCCGGATATGGCTCCAGTCATACTGATGTCTCAAGAAATTCTGCCACTTGCTGGAGGGGATTCCGGACGGCGGCATTTTCTTGTTCAGAATCCATCTTGCTGTGCGCTTGCTCAGCTTTTTGAGCACAATGTTCTCCCATCCTTGGGCCTCCCTCTCTGCTGATTTAAGCCAGGCATCTCTTTGGTCCACTTTCCAGTCGGGGGTGGTTGACAGAACTGTCGACTGGGAGTCCATAATCTCAGACGCCGGGCAGGAGAAAGACCGAGTGTCGCTGGGTGAGCTTTCTTTCATAGATGGTCTCGCTCTGTATTTCTTTGGGCTCTTCACCTCTTTCCTTATGGGTTGGAGGGCCGGTAAGGAGGGCAGGTCCAGGAGAGACGAAGATAACAGCCGGCTGAACTTGGGAGCCTTCCGAGCTTGGAACTCGGTGTTCCTGGGCGTAGAGACGATGCTGTCTGTGCTGTAGATATGGTCAAAGTTGTACTGGCTATAGGGTAAGCTGGGCAGCCCCCACTGCTGCAGCACCTCTTTGGAGAAGGAGAAGTCTGCGGACGCCTGCTTAAGGTATTGCTTCTTCTGGCGAGCACAGTGCCGGGAGTTGCTGGGGGACACTGACGGAACCCGCGAGAACGAGTCACAGCGCAACTTGTTCCCTGACTTCAAACAGCAAAAGGCCGGGCTGCTTCCTAGTCGATTAAAGGTCTGCTTGTCCTGGGAACTGGCGGCAGCAGAATCTGGGCTTTGCATGCTGTTCCGGAGCAGATGCTTCTGAAAGCACCACCAGGTCAGGTCTAAGGGGCCAGGGCTGGACCAGAGACACCAAGGAACCTGCTGACACAGAGCAAACACACAGCTGGAATGATTTAAGCCCCAACAGGAATGAAAACAGCACAGACACAGCACTTTGACCAATGCACTGGATCGTCATGATATGAACCAAGAGTGAGCATCCTTCCCTGCTCTCAACAGAGAAGCGGGAACCGGGCCCAGGTTGTCAGACTTGGTCAATGGGTAGATCTTTTTTTATTGTTATTTAGTTGTGTCTGACTCTGTGACTCCATGGACCACGGCACACTAATGATGTCCGTGGGATTTTCCTGGAGTGGTCGCTTTGCCATTTCCTTCTTCAGTAGATTAAGGCACACAGTGATTAAGTAATCG
Source organism: Myrmecobius fasciatus (assembly GCA_023553655.1). NCBI lineage: Eukaryota > Metazoa > Chordata > Mammalia > Dasyuromorphia > Myrmecobiidae > Myrmecobius > Myrmecobius fasciatus. The sequence continues at coordinate 125,616 of JAJPUD010006368.1, forward strand.
GCCCAGCTAGTGTCTGAAGCCGGATTGGAACTCCAAATCTTCCTGAGTTCAGACCCGAAACTCTCTATCCAATGAGCTATCTAGCTACCCCACATTTGCTTTACCTTTTCATTTGTTTCAAATATAGGACTTTGGAGAAGCATAAAGAAGTAATCAGGAAAGTGATATCATAAGGGACTTAATAAGGTTTATCTGTTCACATTCCTACATGGGAAGATGATTTGTGTAACTCAGCACTTTCTCATTATTATGGTAGTTAGAAGAAGTGTATATGCAAAGAGCACAGGTATAAGTTGAATATGAAGAGATAATATTGTTTTAAAAATGATGAAATTAAGGAGTGAAAGAGGAATGTACTGGGCCAAAAGGGAAAGGGAGAAGTGGAATGGTGCAAATTATCTGCCATAAAAAAGAGGCAAGAAAAAACTTTTAGGGTTGAGGGAAGGAGAGGGAGAAAAGAGTGGGTAAACCTTATTCTCATCAGAACTGGCTCAAAAAATACATACTCAATATAAGTACAGAAATCTATCTTACTCTTCAGGAAAATAGGAAGGAGATAGGAATGGGGAGGAGGGTGATAAAAGAGAGGGCATATTGGGGGAGAGAGTGGTCAGTACCAAACACTTTTGAGGAGGGACGGTGAAAAGGAGAGGAAGAATAAATGAGGAGAAATACAGGTAGCAATAGCAATTGTAAAAAGGATTGAAGCAAGTTTCTCTGATAAGGACTCATCTCTCAAACACAGATGGAACAGAATCAAATTTTTAAAAAATAAAAGTCATGTTCCAGTTGATAAATGATCCAAATATATGATCTGTGCCCAAAGGACCATAAATTAATGTACATTCTTTGACCTAACAACACCACTACTAGACATGAATAACAAAAGAGATTAAAAAAAAGGAAAATGTTTTACATGTACAAAAAATATTCATAGCTGCTCTTTTTTCAAGGCAAAAAAATGGAAATCGAGGAGATGTTCATCAATTGGGGAATGGCTCGATAAACTGGTATGTCTTTGTGATTTCTATGGGAAATGATAAGCAGGAAATGATGCTTTCAGAAAAAAAAATCCGGGAAAGTCCTCCATGAACTCAAACAAAATGAAATGTACTGTATACAAAGTAATAGCAATGTTCTTGAATGACCAACTGTAAATGACCTTGTTATTCTCAATAGTACAACATCAAAATTATTCTAAAGGACATATGATGAAAAATCCTAACCATACCCAGAGAAGGAACTGATTGTTTCTGAATACAGACTGAAGCATTCTCTTTTTCTCTCTCTTTTTTATTTAAACTTAATTTTTCTTGAGGGTTTTAATCTTCATTAGGGTGGAAGATCTATTTTTTTTCATAACTTTTATGAAATGTTTTGCATAATTTCACATGTGATTTCTTAATTGTGGGTGAGGATAAGAGAACCTAGAAATCAAAAATTTTAAAAACATGTAAAATTGTTTTGAATGTTACTGGGGAAAGATATTAAATACATAATATACAAAAAACACAAAAAATTTTGGTGGAGCTCTACATGTTCTCTTCCCACTATACCCCTTTCTATACTATGCCTCAACAACACTGGCAGACTAATAAAAGCTCTCAAATGCTGCTTTTTATTATAGCATTCACATGTGTATATACACATACATACAGGGCTGGGGAAAAATGCTTTTGCATTGTGGATAAATTTCAGATCTATAAGGATTTTATATTCTTCACATAACAACTAAATCATTCACAAAAAAATACAGTAGTAGTGTAAAACATTCTCCAAAATTAAATTTTATTTACTCTTTACATTCTCACTAATTTAAACAAGCTCCTTATTTATCTTTGTCAAGCAAAGTTAATAAATAATAGGTAGTTCTTAAGTATCAAGTAAATTCAAAACTACAAACTGCCGAATTTCTTTTTTCACTTCAGAACTTCACTGATACTACTTTCTGACAAGCTTTAGTTTCCTTTTTTTCCTTTTTAGTCCCTTGCACTAAAACAATAAATCTGTCCAGGAAAAAGAGTGAAAAAAGGTCTAAGTGCTGTTTTCTTTTTCTTTTTCTTTTTTGCTGAGGCAATGGGGTTAAGTGACTTGCCCAGAGTCACACAGCTAGGAAGTATTAAGTGTCTGAGGCCAGATTTGAACTCAGGTTCTCCTGACTTCAGGGTTGGTGCTCCATCCACTGTGCCACCTAGCTGCCCTCTAAGTGCCACTTTCATACAATTTTTTTTTATTTTTTCTAAAAACAAATTCTATGGAGTGATATTCCAAAACTCACTAAAATAAACTTTCAAACTGCAATTTGGATATTCTCATTAGAGAATCTATATTTCAGTCACAAATTTAGTTTCTAATTGGTTTACAATGCCATTGATTTCTGCAGACTGAGAACAAAGATTCCCTTCTCTCTTATCTGTGTTTTCTGTCTCCTTGACTTAACCAGGGATAGACATTCGGAGAAGAGAGCCTTTCTGCAGAAAAGTTTTCACTCTTTCCATCCTTTTTTCTTTCACTAATTAGTCCACGGGAAAAAGTTAGTTTACTATATCAAGATAAACACAGTCCCACATGACTTGGCTCGAACAGGCTACAGACAGAAGTCAAGGAGGAAACAGAAGTTTAATTCATTTCAAAAAGGAAAACACTTTGTCAGGTCTTCCTAGCTAGGTTACCCTAGTTTCTCAGAAATACCCCTACAAACATTGCAGGAGATATGCTGACAATATTTTATGAGAGTATTGAAAACAGTTTTTCTTTAACAATAGAATTGTTTTTGTGGTATCTAACATCAGAGAAGGAAGTTTTGGACTCTAGCTTATCTTTTCTCCACCCAAACTTTACAGGAAATGCTTAAGCTTTGACAGAATTGTTACAATATAAAATCAAATATAAAATATAGGATTAAAAATTAATTTCCTCAAGGACAAAATAATCAGCTGAATCTCTCACAGTTTTAGACCAAATTGCACATAATCTAACTTTCTAAGTCATTCCCAGGTTCATGGGAAGATTCCCCCAGTTCTCAAATTATAAGAAATTTCTCCAGGGAGAAATCATATGATATATTACTACTAGCATCCAGGGGATAAGAATTGCTTCTCGACGCCTTCATAGTTATTAATTGTCAAGATCAAATTGAGATAAACTGAGGAAATAAAGTCCAAGCAGTGTGATTTATTGGCAAGGCTTGCAGTATAGGACTTCCTTCCGAGGGTGGAGCCATGGTGGCGGAGATCAGACAGGAGTCTCTGTAACTTCCTCTAACCTTCCCTCAAACCAATAACATATGAAGCCTCTAGACTGATTTTGAAGCAAAAAATCCACAATATCTGGAGGACAACACGATTCTAGAAGAAAATACTCTGGAAGAACCTCAAAACAGGTCTGTTTTAATTGGGCAGGGGGGTGGTCTGCTGAACCCAGACTGCAGCGCAAGGAGACTGGGGCAGGGAGCTGGAGCAGGGAGCTGGAACAGGAGTCGGAACAGGAGTGGGAGCGTTGTGCTTTTCACACACCTGGGAGTCTTCTGGGGGCCTCTTGGGCCAAGTTGTCCTGATTGTGGGCAGGTGGTTTGGGGGTCTGCCTTTTGTGGGGGGTAGATTGTGAACCACTGAACCCCTGATGAGCATCGGACCTAGCTGCCATTACACAACACCCTAGAGCGATCAATCAATCAACAGGACTGATCAGCACCAGAAATAATTCAATCAGTGGAGCTGCCCAGTACCTGAAATAATTCAATCAGCAGAACTGCCCCAGGGTGAACTAAAGCAGAACTGCCCAGCACCTGACATAATTCAATCAGCAGAACTGCCCAGTATATGAAATAACTCAATCAGCAGAACTGCCCCAGGGCAAATTAAAGCAGCTGTCCCACCTTTGCCTTAAACAGACCTCATACCTTAAAAAAAAAAAAAAATAAAAAACAAAAAAGAGCTCTCACCATAGACAACTTTTATGGAGAGAGGGAAGAACAGACCTCAAATCCTGAGGCCCCTAAAGGTAAAGCAACTCCAGAAAAAGCCCCAAAGAGAGACATAAACTGGTCTCTATGTCACAAGGCTTTCTTTGAAGATTACATAAAGGATCTTAAAAGAGAGTTAGAAGAATCATGGGGAAACGAAATGAGATCACTGCAAAATAAAATAGAAAAAATGGAAAAAGAATGCAATGAACAAAAAAATGTAATTGGTCAATTGCAAAAGGAACTAAAAACAGTAACTGAAGAAAATAAGACATTAAAAATTAGAATCGAACAATTGGAAATGAATGACTCATCAAGACTTCAAGAATCAGTCAAACAAAAACAAAAAAATGAAAAGATAGAGAAAAACATGAAATATCTCATAGGAAAAACAACTGACCTGGAAAATAGATCTAGGAGAGACAATCTAAGGATTATAGGGCTTCCTGAAAGCCATGATGAAAAAAAGAACCTAGACACTATCTTCCAGGAAATCATAAAAGAAAACTGCCCTGATATTTTAGACCCAGAAGGCAAAATACTCCTTGAAACAATCCACCGATCACCTCCTGAAAGAAACCCAAAAATTAAGTCCCCCAGAAATATCGTGGCTAAATTCCAGAACTATCATACCAAGGAAAAGATATTACAAGAAGCCAGAAAGAAACAATTTAAATATCGGGGAGCCACAATTAGGATCACACAGGACCTAGCAGCTTCTACTTTGAAGGATCGAAGGGCCTGGAATCAGATATTCTGAAGAGCAAAGGAACTTGGATTACAGCCAAGAATAAGTTACCCAGCTACAATGAGCATTATCTTCCAGGGAAGACGATGGTCATTCAATGATATAGGAGAATTTCACCTATTTCTACTGAAAAGACCAGAACTGAACAAAAAATGTGATCTACAAACACAGAACACAAGAGAAACATAAAAAGGTAACAAGAAAAAAAAACTCTTGAGATATTTATGTTATAGATAATTATAGAATGAGGGTTGATTTTATGAATCTATTATTACATTATTATTATGATATGATTATTGTGATTTAATGATTATTATGATATGATTATTGTGATTTTATGATTATTATGATATGATAAACTGAAAAAGAAATTAGAGGTAGAAAAGGGATAACAATGGAAGAAGAGGAAAAGGAGGTAAAATAAGGGAAATTACATCACATGTAGAGGCAAAGAAAACCTATAATGATTGAGGGGAAAAAAAGGGAGGGGAATGAAAATTGGGTTAATCTCCATCTCATCAGATTTGGCTCTGAGGGAATAATAGACGTACTTATAAGGAAACAGGAGGGAAAGGGGGAAAAAAGGGGTGGGTGGGGCTCTAAAGGGGAAGGATTGTTTGAGGGAAGTGATTATCAAAAGCAAAATAGTAGGAAGGAGGGAAAGGGGATAAGAAAGAGAAAAGCATAAACTAGGGTAAATAAGATGGCAGGAAATACAGAATTAGTTATTTTAACTGTGAATGTGAATGGAATGAACTCTCCCTTAAAGTAGAAGCAGATAGCAGACTGGATTAAAAACCAGAATCCAACAATATGTTGTATACAAGAAACACATCTAAAACATAGAGATACATACAGGGTGAAGGTAAAAGGCTGGAGCAGAATCTATTATGCTTCAGGTGAACAAAAAAAAGCAGGGGTAGCAATCCTGACCTCAGACCAAGTAAAAGCAAAGATAGACTTAATTAAGAGAGACAAAGAAGGAAATTATATCTTCCTAAAGGGTACCATAGATAATGAAGCAATATCAATACTAAACATATATGCACCAAGTGGTATAGCATGGAAATTCCTAGAGGAAAAGTTCAGAGAGATGCAAGAAGAAATAGACAGCAAAACTATAATAGTGGGGGATCTCAACCTCCCTCTCTCAGAACTTGATAAAGCAAACCACAAAATAAATAAGAAAAAAGTTAAGGAGGTAAACAAAATGTTAGAAAAGTTAGGTATGATAGATCTTTGGAGGAAATTAAATGGAGACAGAAAGGAGTTTACTTTTTTCTCAGCAGTCCATGGAACTTATACAAAAATTGACCATGTATTAGGACACAAAAACCTCAAAATCAAATGCAGGAAGACAGAAATAATAAATGTATTTTTTTCAGATCATGACGGAATAAAAATCACATGCAATATAAGGCCAGGAGAAAATAGACCAAAAACCAGTTGGAAACTA